>BLBF01000079.1:698819-716133 GCA_015471245.1 Laticauda colubrina | reverse complement strand
CTTTCTTTCTTTCTTTCTTTCTTTCTTTCTTTCTTTCTTTCTTTCTTCTTTCCTTCCTTCTCTCCCTCCTTTCTTTCATTTCTTCCTTTCTTTCTCATTCTCTCTCTTTCTGTCTTTTTTCTTCTTTTCTTTTCTTTCTTCTGTTGTTAACTGGCTTCCCTATTGACTTTGCTTGTCAGAAGGTTGCAAAAAGCGACACTGCAGCCATCTTAAATACATGTCACTTACCAATCTGCTGAATTTTAATCATGTGACCACAGGGATGCTGCAATGGTTGTAAATGTGAAAAATAGTCATAGGTCACTTTTTTTCAGTGCTGTTGTAACTGAACGAATGGTTATAAGTCAAGGACTTCCTGTATTAATGGCAAAAGTCTATTCTAAGACTGAGCTAATTGATGTTTGGGAGTTTTGAGATATACCTTTGAAAATATATTGTTTTTTTTAATTGTTCTTTCTTCTTTTTCTGTCTTTCCCTTGCTTAGTTGTGGTTGTGTTGAACAGCTCTGAATTAATTCGGGAGGCCTTGATGCGAAAATGGTCTGACTTTGCTGGACGACCTCATAACTTTCTGGGTAATGATTTCCCGGTTTGTTGATAATTCTGGCAATGAATTGAGATCAAATAATGGCTTGAGAGCCATTTTGTTAGTGAGAAGAAGGACTGTGTCAGCGTTCCAACTAACCAACTCCAAACCAATAAACTCCGAGACAAACATTTCCTCAAAGTTCCATTTTATTAGAGTTGTCATATTGGCACATCTGGAAAAACCTGAATCTGAGAGTTCTGGGGTTTCCCTTCCCAAAAGAAAATCAAAGATCCATCCCCTGCATCCATCAGTCCATTACATGGCCCAATCAAATCTTCGTCCCAACTGGAGACATTCCTCCAGTCACTCCCCTCCAGGTGCAGGCCACATGTCCTTGACTCTCTGAGAAACAATGTTATTGTGTCTAAAACTTCTACCTCACTATGAAATCTCCCCTCCCCAAATTCCCAGGCACTGAATGTGGCAGCCTCAAACCTTCCAAGTGAAAAAAAAAAAGGCTTCCAAGGCTGACACACTGACATTGCACAGAAATAAGATTTGCTTGATTTGGGGGAAAAAATGCACTTTGCAGGGTTCATCCAAGCCATAAACTTTGCTTACAAGCAACCATGGTTGGATTCTCACCCCATGGGTAGTCCTCAACTTACAACAATAATTGAAGTCTGAATTATGGCCGTAAGTCATGGCAGTCATTAAATGGGTCGTGATGTGACCTTACTTCATTTTACCACCTTGTTTGCAGCAGTCATTAAGTGAAATCATTTTCTTCAAGAACTTCCACTTCAATAGGTGCTTTTTTTGCTGGAAATTGGAAGTAAACACCAGAAGCTGGCAAAAAAATGTCAAAAATTGTACTGACATAACTGTGGGCGCTGCAAAATAGCCATAAATGCCAGTTTGGTTTAGTGTTTAAGGCACCAGGCTAGAAAGCAGGGGGTGGTGAGATCAAGTTCTCCCTTAGTGAGTCTGGCAGCAGCAAGGCAGAGGATCCAAGGGAGCCTGTTCCCAGAGCGTGTATGCACAGAGCTGCTCGAAGGCGAGAGCAGCTGAAACAGAAGGGGTGACTCAGGAGTAAGGCTGGGAGGTGATTGCCCCTCCCATAAAGGATAAAAGTCAGACATCAATGAGGAACACTTGAAGGAAGCAAAGTAGTTTGATTGGTTCCAAGTCATCCTCAAGCTCTGTGTACTTTGGTTAGTTTTTTCTTGTACTTCGGTTGGTTTCTTTTATAGTTAATCTGGATACTTCTGTTTTTGGTTCCACAGAACTAGAAAGTGTGTGCTTATCTTGGGGGACTGTTTAAGATTAGTTTTGGCTGGGAATGGAAAACATTACCAGTGTTGCAATAAAATAGGTTTTGCTTTTAAAACAAGTTTGTAATTAATTACGTTTGTCGAAGAAGACTGGATCAGAACAGTCAGAACTCAAGACCAAGTTGTAAATAGCTTTGAGGTGTCTGTTAAAAATACCATAAATGGTCACCAAGGGATTGTTTGTTAAGTGAAGAGTACCTGTACAGATCAGGATTACCCAACCTCCCTGAGGAAGGCTTGAAAGTTTTCCAAAGGCTGACATGGGCTAATAAGATTGGGACATCCAATTTTGTAAAAGAGAAAAGGTTTCCCCTGTTCAGTCATATCCAGTTTTATGGGACCATGCTCTTTTCCATCTCTTAGCCGAGGGAGCCAACAGTCATTCGAAGACATTTCTGTGTATTGCATGGTTATATGCTAAAGGCGCACAAAACACCGTTACCTTCCCACCAAAGTGGTACCTATTTATCCATCACATTTGCATGCTTTCGAACTGCTAGGTTGGCAGGAGCTGGAGCAAGTAATGGGAACTCACCCTGTCATATGGTGCTTGGGTCTTGAACTGCCAACCTTCAGGTCCACAAGCCCAGCGTCTTAACTACTAGGTCACCAAATCCCCCCCATCCCATCCATGATGGGGAGAACATACTATTCTTACCCCCAATGTTTGAAGATGCCTAATCAATATCAGCAGAGTTCGAGAGCAGGATTTCCCTACCAACCTTTGGGTATCTGTTACCTTCTTTAGGCAGAGTGTAGATTTTCTGCCATTTCTCTACATCCTTTTCCTTGAAGGCTTCTTCTAACCTCTCCTTCCTACCTCTCTTCTCCAGCCCACTTGATTTCCAAGGGAGGCAAAGACCTCTCGCTGGGGAACTACACACCGACATGGCGCTTGCAACGCAAACTCACCCACGTGGCCTTCCAGCGTTGTCTGCGAGGAGACATGGAGAAGATTGTGCAGGATCAGGCTCAACACCTCTCCAAGGTGACCTTGAAAAGGGAAGAGGAAGTCAGGATGCATTTTCCTCTGCTTGATATGTGCAACTGAAAGAAAGATTTAACCCAAAATTTAAAAATGCATTAAAAACACACACACACACACACACACACAATGCTTAAGTAACTCTTCAAGTAGGCAAAAACTATTGAAAATCTATTTGAGAGTATCTCTATTAAGAGAAAGTTAAAGAAAATGATGTATCAGTTCAAAGAAAAACTCTGTATGGATGTTTATAAAAGAGAAAAAAATTGTCTAAGGGTAGTTTGGGTGGTAGGGAGCTAAATGTTGAAGTTTAAAGCCTGTATGTTAAGAAGTTAAAGAATAAGATGGATTAGAAAGTTTTTTTTAATGTTTTTTTGTGTTTTTAAAAAGTTTGGTACTTTGAAGGAAAGAGGGTTAAAAAAAGGAAAGGTTTTTTCCCCTTTCTTTTTCTTTCAGAAAAACCAACGAATTTGAAAGAATACGATGAATTTTGTAAATAAAAATGGTGACATCTCACGAAGATTACTAGGTCCAAATAGAAATACATATTGTTTCCATAGCAAGGAAGATAAAGCAGGAATGGTTAAATTGATTATTTAAAGAGGAAAATATGTTCATATTTGGATATCCCTTCTGAAATTTGTGCTTGTGCAGAAAAAAAAATGAAACTTTGATCTTGGTTTGGTTGATTAGAAAGATGTGGTGTTATAGAAATAGCTATATATATATTAATGTGTAAAAGCAAAAAGTTGTGGTTGGAATGTGTTCATCTTGTACTGTGCTAAGAAGAATTGGAAGTCAATGCCCCTTTTCTTTCTTTTTTCTTTTTCCCCTTGTATCTTACACCCCCTTTTCCACTCTCTTTTCCCTCCCTTAATTTCCTAGTTTCTTTTCTTCTTTGTATTTTATATAATAAAAAAATTAAAATGATAGAGAAGAAAGAAAAGAAAAGCAGAGAGGCCAGGGGTAGGATTCAAATTTTTTAACAAACGGTTCTGTGGGCATGGCTAAATTGGTGGGTGTGGTTTGGTGGTCATGTTATTGGCTGGGTGTGGCCAACTCAGTATCACTCATATCGAGGCACGCATCTCCTTGCCTGGCCTCTCATGACTGTGGGGATGCTGCAACTGTCGTAAGTGTGAAAAATGGTTATAAGTCACTTTTTTCAGTGCCATTGTAACTTTGATCACTTTTTTTAGTTCCATTATAACTTTGAATGGTCACTCCACACAAGCAAAGTACTAGCAAAGGAGGGGAAAAACCTCCAGAGAAGTTCCTGAGACAGCAAGTCTAGTCCTGTCAAGGATGTAATAAGGGTTAACGGAGAGGCAGTTTCTGTAAGCAACACCAGAAAGTTTCCTTCCTGCCTTCCTTACAGGATTAGGCCAGGAATTTCTTCTAACAACCGGTTCTCTGAACTCCTTAGAATGTTAACAACCGGTTCTCACGAATAGGTGCCAACTGGGAGAACCCCACCCCTGAGAGAGGGTGTACATGCATCTGGAAGCTGAGGTTGAAGATGCTGATGTAGAATCTACTTTTTATTTAAAAAAAAATGGAGAAAGGGTGTAAAAATTCATTCATTCTCATTTTTTTGCATGTAATGTACATGCTGTGATCAGACGTCCTTAATTATGCAGGCAGTCCTTGCTTAACCAGAGATTGTTTTACAACATTTGAAGTTACAATGGCCACAGAATGGGTGCTTTGGGGGTGTAGATAATGTTCCCCCTGCCTGTCATGTAACTCTATGTAAGGCAGGTCAGCCTTATTGCTTGCTGTGCTATTCTGTCAGGTTAAATCTGCAACCTGGGGTGACTCTCAAGAGTTATACAAAACAAAAGGTCACAGAAACATTAAAAACAACAAGCAACCAAAACAGAAACAGAGTGACCCATCTCCCTTGATGCAACCAGCCAGTTACCTTCCTGGTGTTTAACCTGTCTCACACTTGAGGGAAGGTGCAGTGATGTATGGCTTTTCGAAAAGGGCGGTGTCAGGGTTCCAGCAGTTACCCCCAATTTAAATTTAAATCATTTTTTTAGCCCAACTTCCAAAACCTGAAAAGGATTTCTTGGGAGTTAAACTGTCCAGCACTGCTTAGGTGTAGCCGACTCTAAGGCACATAATTCCTTATCACCCTTGACCCTGATTTTCCCCCACCCCCTGGGTATATCAAAATTCATATTCTCCAATGGGATACATCCATAGCCAAGAATCATCAATCATGCTCACCAGTTAGAATTTTGCATGGCAGAAACTTCGGTCACCTAGTTACTATCTTTGAAAACATTTATGGAATGCAGTTTTGGTTTGCAAGCTGCTACATTGCTCCCCCCTCCCTTTCTTCTGGCAACTCTAAAAAGACCATAAAAATATTTTATGAGTTGACAGATCAGAGCCTGTTGGGTGACATTGACAGTGATATAAATATGTGCATGTGTGTGATCTAAGCCAGAGTGCCCCAACGTTTCCGGCTTTGCAGACCGGTGGGGGGTGGGGAGAGTGGGATGGTTCCTCGCAAGTGGACAGCAAGCACACACAGTTTCATCTGCGCGAGCTGCAAACACAAGCGTCTGCCACTCACTTAAATGGAGCGCAGGCGCGTACACTCGCCTGCTGGTCACGCAAGTGACAATGTGAACGCTCACCAGCGGTTTCCACAGCTTGGTTGCAAACCCCTCATGGCCCATGAGTGTGCCTTGGCCCACAGTTTGGGGGACCCTTGATCTAAGGCAGGAGTCGCCAACCTTTTGGACCTCAGAGACCACCAAAGTCATAATTTGAAATCCTGTGGACCACTAATATGAATTTTGCTGCTTGCTGACATTGGTGGGAAAGTCGGTCACATATTCCAGAACTTCAATAATCACAGGACTGGCCCTATGGTCATCCTGGAGCAGCTGCTCCTCCACCTGGGTGCATTGGCCTGCCATAAACTGCAGGAGCTGCTCCAGGGTGACCAAAGGGCCAGTCTTGTGACTGCAGCTCTGGAATATGGCACCAACTTTCCCACCAATGTCAGCAAGCCACCCAGGGGCGGATTTTCCTCCCTCACCATTGGTTTTACCTACCTTGCATGGCTCTACTCTAAATAAGGTTTATGCTTGGCCGAAGGATGAGGGCCAGCAGGTGGGCAGGCCATGTGGGTAGCGCAGCCTTGTGTTCCTGCACAGCCTGGATTAATTGCTTTGTGGAGTGTGCTTTGCAGGGGACATTTCTTCGTGCACCACCAAATTTTTATCGTGGATGACCAGTGGTCCCTGGCCCAACAGTTGGCAACCAGGCATATTTCTAAGGCATATTTAATTTAAGATCTAAGGCATATTTCTCTCTTGTGATTCTTGAATAGGTTTTCCACAATTACAATGGACAGCCTGTGGATGTGGCACACGTCTTTTCTCTGCATGCTTGTGCAGTCATCTCCAACTTGATATTTGGGGCTGCGGTGAGTCTTCCGACCTGCCATGTAATTGCTCTGCTTTCCCGTGGATTGTCTTCTCCAAGCTACCTCTGTCTTTTCATCCATCTTAGGACATTTCCGCCATCGAAGAAATGCATAACTGTATGATCGAGCTGGTTGAAAATTGGAGCTCTGCTTCCGTCCAGATTCTGGATTTTCTTCCCATCTTCAGGGTGAGACCTGGTTAGAGGTCTTTTGTGTGTGTGTGTGTGGGGGGGGGTGACTTCAGGTCAGGTTTGCAGAGTTAATCCTGACATGCAACATTTTAGATCTGAGCCAGAGGCATTTCCTGGGAAAGAGTAAAAAAAATGTCAAGGTGCTACCCCAAGCATAGGAACGACTGCCACTTTTATGTTCATGTAACAGATAACAGATAACCACATTTGGAAGAAACCTTAGTAGTCCAACCCCCCATCCAAGCAGGAGACCCTACACCATTTCTGACAAATGGCCGTCCAACCTCTTCTTGAAAGTCTCAAGTGATGGCGTTCACACAACTTCCGAAGGCAAAGCTTTTCCATTGGTTGATTGTTCTCACTGTCAGAAAGTTTCTCCTTATTTCCAAGTTAAATCTCTCCTTGTTCAGTTTCCATCCATTATTCCTTGTCTGGCCTACAGGCAGTTTAGAAAATAGCTCAACCTCTTTCTCTCTATGACAGCCCCTCAAATATTGGAAGACCGCTATCCTATCTCCCCTGGTCCTTCTCTTCACTAGACTAGCCATGCTCAGTTCCTGTAACCTTTCTTCAGTCCCCTAATCATCCTGGTTGCTCTTCTCTGCAGTTTTTCTAGTATCTCAACATCTTTTTTATAGTGTGGTGACCAAAACTGGGTGCAGTACCCTAGGTGTGGTCTTACTAAGGCTTTATAGAGTGGTATTAATACCTTGCTTGATACCTCACGTATAAAAAGAGGAAGGGTTGTAATCATGAAATCACAACCACAATCTACTTTATTGACCTTCCCATGGATGATGTGACTGACAGACAGATAGGAAGATCACAGGTGTTTTTTTTTTCATATTTGCAAGTAATAAACTTGGTCTAAATGAGTTTAGTATTTTTCAACCTTAGCCATTGTAAGATGGTTGGGGAAATCTGAGAGTTGAAGTCCAGACAACCGAAAGTGGCCAACGTTGAGAAAGAGAGGATTAATATATCAGGCTGGCCTTGGACAGATTTGCATTTAACTCCACATGTTTGGGATGATCAACAAATGGTAGATTGCTGATGTTGCTCAAGGTTTTGCCTTCTTAATTTTCTGACGGACAATCAGGACAGATATCCACTCTTTCTGTTTTTGTCTCTGTCTCTATCTAAATGAATGCATGCATGCACAGATGAATAGGGGTTTTGTTCATGATAAAATGTTCTACTTTTTTATACCATAGACTTCCATTATCTGTAGCAAACATGGGCCAGCAGGAAGTTAAATGTTTCATAAGTTTCCATCACAAGTGAAAGAAACTAGACTGAGAAGGATATCTTACTAGATTGCACTTCTGATGCTAATATATCATGTGGCTTATTAAAATGTCATAAATTGTTCTTGCACATGCCAACTGCTGAAGGACAATCAGTGACCACTGAATGCTGAAAACAGCCCAGTTCTCTGCACATAGAAAATTTGGGAGAGAAACTACTTCTTCTTCTTCTTCTTCTTCTTCTTCTTCTTCTTCTTCTTCTTCTCCTTCTCCTTCTCCTTCTCCTTCTCCTTCTCCTTCTCCTTCTCCTCCTCCTTCTCCTCCTCCTCCTCCTCCTCCTCCTCCTCCTCCTCCTCCTCCTCCTCCTCCTCCTCCAGGCCTCATTTCTGTACTCTCTTCTCAGAAGGGCCCAGCTGCAGCCACATCTGAGTTGTAACCCACAATGTTGTTTTTATTTCTTCATAAAAGACAGGAGGGGAGAGCAAAGCCCCATTTTGGACTGAAGCCTTGGGGCAAGGAAAAAGGGAATTCAATTTTTTGCTGGCTGTAGCCACCCAAACAAGGCAGTTTCCCCAAATAACCACTTCCTCCTCCTCTTCCTCCTCCTCCTCCTCCTCTTCCTCTCCTTCTCCTCTTCTACTTCCTCCTCCTTCCCTCTCCCCTCTTCTCCCCTCCCTCTTTTACTACTTTAGGTGTTGACAGAGATACAATATTCCTAAAATGTGAAAGGGGAATGGTCAAGGAAGAAATGTGGGAGTCCTGAATGTTTGTGCTGAAACCAACTTCATTCAGATCATCTGCTTTGCCCTAGGTGTTCCCCAACCCCACTTTGCGGCATCTGCTCTCCTGTGTCAAAACCCGGGATGCCTTGATCCAAAGCCAGATGAAGAAACACCAGGTGAGAATGTGGAGAATGGCTACTACATTAAGGCTATACAGGTAATTCTCAACATGCAACCATTCATTTAGCAACTGTTCAAGGTTGCGATGGCATTTTAAAAAGTGACTTACCCCCTGTCCTCATACTTACGACCATGACAAGGTCCCCATAGTCACACAATCACGATTCAGATGCTTGGCAACTGCGACATATTTTCAATACTTGCAGCATCCTGCAGTCACGTGATCACCATTGCTGATCTTCCCAGATGGTAAGCAAAATCAGTGGGGAAACCGGCAGGAAGTCGCAAGTTGCAGTCACATAATGTCTCATTTAACAACTGTGGCAGAAAAGTTGTAAAATTGTGTGTGGTCACTGAACGACCCCACTATGTAATGACCAATCTTCTGGTCCCTTTTGGTGGCTGTAAATTGTAAGACTAGCTGTATAAAGTTAACCTTTTTTTTTAATGGGGACTCACAGACAAGAGGATGACGAATCTACTAATTTAAGAGCAGGAATAATGGGAAGATCTTGCAGTTTTACCACCATGCTAAAATGGTCCAGTGTTTATCACAGAGATGGGGAAGCCATATCTTGTCAAAAGTTACTGGAGAGCAATTCCTATCAAAAGAGCCAGAGACAAGGAATTATTCAATCTGGGTCCTGAGCAGTTGATTGTTCACTGAGGGGATGAATAGATGGATAAAACCAGTTTGTCTTGATTGATTGTGTTCTGACCCAGCCTTAGCAGAAACAAGAAACAGACCCCCTGTCTTGAAAAACTCCTTTTTATTTACCTCTTGTGAATTAATTGCACACTCTCCTCTCTTTCTTAGGAGTCATGTAGCCCTTCAGAGATCCAGAACATGCTGGATGACATGCTGCAGCTTCTGCGTGACCATGGTACTGAAAAATGGGGGGAGACTGGCCTCTTGTTGGATCACGTCCACATGGCCATTGTTGACCTGCTTATTGGAGGCACGGAGACCACAGCAACCCTGCTCACTTGGGCTATTGCCTTCCTGGTGCATCGCCCTGAGGTAAGATGAACGGTTTGCTGGTGGCGAGAAACATGGTCCTCTAAATCAGGGGTCGAAAACCTTTTGGACCTCAGGGATCACCAAACTCATAATTTTAAATCCTGTGGACCACTAATGTGAATTTTTACGGTGGCTTGCTGACATTGGTGGGAAAGTGGGTCCCATATTCCAGAGCTGCAGTAATCCCAGGACTGGCCCTTTGGTCCTCCTGGAGCAACTGCTCCTCCACCTGGGTATACTGGCCTGCCATGGACTTGAGGAGCTGCTCTGGTGTGACCAAAGGGCCAGTCCTGTGACTACTGCAGCTCTGGAATATGGGACCCACTTTCCCACCAATGTCAGCAAGCCACCCCGGAGAGAATTTCCCTCCCTCGCCATTGGTCTTACCTTCCAGTTCCAGCTTGCAAGGTAAAGTTTGTGCTCGGCTGAAGGGTGGGGGCCAGCAGGTGGGCGGGCCATATGGGTGGCGCAGCCTTGTGTTCCTACGCAGGCTGGCTTAGTTGCTTTGTGGGGAGTGCTTTGTGGGGGACATTTCTCTGTGGATCACCAAAATTTTCTCAGTTGGCGACCACTGCTCTAAATCCCTCTTTTGGGGGACACAGTTTAGCTTTCAGTCAAAGATCTCCTCCTGCTTCTTATCTCTCTTGATTTCTCCATGCAGAAGGAAGTGGATCAAAGTTATGGGCCTTGACTGGGGAAGCTGTGGCCTTCCAATTGTTGGGCTACATCTCCCTACATTGCTCCTCACCACCTGCCATGAATGGAATCCTAGAAAAAAAAAGGGGCCATAATTTCCTCTATCAGAAAGTCAAACTTCATTGAAAGTACAGGAAGTTCTCACTTAACAACAACAATTGGGATCAGTAAAAATGTCACTAAACAATGAGATTATTATCTCATTGGCCACACTACTTAGCAATGGTCGCTTTTGACAGTCTTGATTACGATCGTTAATAAATTGTTAGGCAAGGAGCCACCCAAATCTACACTTTTCCTGGCTTGGTCCCTCCCAGCCCTGGCCTCACTTCTTCCAAGGGAAAGGACTGCCTTCCCTTCAACTCCCCCACCCGCCTTTTACTCCCATCCCTGCTCTTTTGGCTGGCCTGCACAGTGACACTCCTCGGTAGTGGTGGCAACACTGGGTATCAGTCAGTGGTGGGATTCAAATATTGTTGTCACCGGTTTGATGGGCGTGGCTTGTGGGCACGCTTTGCGTGCACACGCATGTCAAATGTGCACTTTGCAGAGGTGTTTGTGGAGGTGCAGAGGCATTTTAACTCACCTTCTGCAAGCCTGCATGAACCCCGGTCGCTTCAACAGCTGCCGCGTGGCACTATTCTGTGCCATGCAAAGCAGCTACACTTCATATTCAGTGGATAAAAGTGAGTATGGGAGCCTGGGCCGGCAGGTAGGCCCAACAGCAGAGCAGCGGAGATAATTGGTTCAGTCTCCGCTGCTCATCACTCCTACCGGCTTGCCAGAACCAGGCTGAACCAGTCAAATACCACCACTAGTGTCAGTATTTCTCAGGTAGACCAGTCAGGAAACATGACCAGATGAGCTATTTCTACTTTATTTTGAGGATACACTAACAGAATCTTGCAAATCTGAAAGTACAAATCTCCCTCCATTTCTTTTATAGCCTGAGAAGTTCAAGATGAACCCTTCTGAGCCACTTTCATACCAGTTATGCAGATTATGCTCTCTTCTATCAGACCAATCCTTAGGCCAGGGGTGTCAAATTCAAGGCCCATGGCCCGACTCTGGTCCATGCGGTCCTTAGATCTGGCTCGCAAGGCTGCCCTGGAAATAGTGGAGGACTAGCTCATGGTGACCTGTTAGCAAAAACAGAGCTTGAGCTCCGTTTACATTGGCGGAGGGTTGCAGGAGACCATCCCAGCTGAAAATGGAGCTAGGGAGCATAGTTTTTATTGGTAGAACACTAGGGCCACCAAAGGTTTCCCCTGACATGATTGATGTCAAGATGGCCACATCTCCTGGCCACACACCCTGTTTGTCCTGTGTTTACATTGTAAATATCTTCTATTAACATATTATACATCTCTGTATTTGATTCTTCATCATTCTAGGCATTTTATACATATATACATTTTTATTTATATTTATTTACCCGAAAACCTTATTTTGTAGTTTTACAGTATTACATAGATATTTTGACGCCTTTGCGTCTTATTCTTATCCATTCGTATCAAACATCCACTTACAAACAATGTTACGACTTAACAACTGCAGTGATTCACTTAACAATTATGGCAAGGAAGGTCGCAAAATGGGACAAAATTCCCCTAACAACTGTCTCACTTAAGAATATAAATTTTTGTCTCAGTTGGGGGGGAATCATACGTCGAGGCAAACCTGTATATCACTCTTCACCAATGGAAGACTTCCTGCAAAAGTCAACCTCTCCAAAGCTTTATTACAACTTCTTGCTTAGCAAAATACATTTTGGCCTCAGGTGTGCTCCTTAAATCAAGAACTGCGAGTGGGAGGGTGTTTCAACTCCTGCCCCACAAAGCCCCATCTGTTCTCAGTGAGTCTTTGTTATCTTCTTCCCACTGCTGATCAGTTGTGCCTGGGGGGGCCTATTTTGAGACAGCTGCGGTCTCAGGAAGGCCTTAGGTTGCTTCAGAAAGAAGGCCTCGTATTATCCATAGCTGCCTTGCAAAAGGTCAGATTGGCTTTGTCAGCAGTAGGAGGAAGAAGACAGCAATAGCAAATTCACTTAGAATAACCAGGGGCGCGATTCAACCGGTATAACAACCGGTTTGGTGAGTGCATGTGCTCCATGTTTAAAAAAGCTAATACTTACCTTCAACTGCAGCTGAAGAAAACAGCTGAGGTGATTTCTGGTTTGAGCTCCTTCGGTGACATGTGCAGTTTCGATCTGTGCTCATCGCTGGAACACCCCGAGCTGGCTGGCTTCGGGGCTAAGCCACCCCGTAGAGGTGGTGAAGAGGGGGGAGACCACCAGCAGGGTCGAGGAGAGCTGCATCTCTCCTCCCCAGCTGGCCATTACTCCCTTTCCCAAAGGCGGTTGCAGCAGTGGTCAGAAATGGCCACCTCAAAGAAGAACTCGACTGGAAAAGAAAGTGTAGGAGGAAGATAAGAAGAGAAAGTTTTGGTTGACTGGGTTAAATTGAAAAAGCAACAACATAAGGTACCCTGGAATTTAAAGTATAAAAATAACATTGTTCTCAAAGAAGATTTTGAAGCAGCGAAGGAGAGAGGAAAGGGAAAGGATTTGGTTTTTTTTCTCCTCCCTTCCTATCCTGACAGCTAAGAGACAAGAAATTGACAAAAATCCACTTTGACATGAATAGGCATTTAAGGTGAAAATAAAATGTCAAAGGGACAATAAAGATTTTTGGATATTTAAAAACTTTTAAAAGCAGGAAAGGAGAGAAAAGAATAAAAGAGCAGGATCTGGAAAAATGGAGCAGACTGCCTGGAACTAAAAGGAATTTACAGTGAAACTTTGATACATTTTAATTGAAACTTGGTAACAAAATAATAGAACCCCAGGAAGAGAAAGTGAAAAAAGAAGCAAGAAGAAACAGTTTTGGATTATTTGGATTACTTGGTGATTTTTGGATTTTTGGCTATTGCATTTAAATGACTAAATCGGGTGGTTGTTTGAAAGTGTTTAAAATGGCATCACTTCCAGAAGAACTGAAAATAGAACTTAAAAAACAGAAAGAAGATGCACAAGAAGGGAGAGATTCTTTTGGCTTCGTATTTCAATTCCTAGAAATGGAAATCTGGAACTATGAGAAACAACAAGAAACACTTATAAAACAAGAAGATCTGGATAAAGAAGAAGCCATCTTTAATGATCAAGTAATTTTATGTGGGAAGAAAAAAGGAAAGGGGGGAAAGAGAGTGAAAAGTTTAAGATTTGAAAAAACAACCAAAACAAAGAATAGTTTGAAAAAAAATTACAATATTAGAAAGCAACAGAAGAGGGGATTACAGAAGAGAGAATTAGAAGTAGAGAGACAAGGGGCTAAAAAGGGGAGGGAGAAGAAGAGGAGAAAGAAGGAAAGGAAAAGAAGTTATAAAAGACAGAAACAAGATATAGAGAAACAGGGAAAAGGTATAAGGATTGAAAGTACAAGCCTGTTCAGAGATACTGGGTGAAAATTTAATTGAAAAAGGGATTCTGCAAAGGTGCATAAGATAGTATTGTTATATTAGAAATAGAAATAATTTTAGAAAATATGATGACTAATATGATGGATAAAATATTTATTGTAATATAGTGGAATGTTTGTTTATAAATAAATGAAAGAAAATGAATGAGAATGAAATTAGGAAAGGATGGGAACATTTTAATTATTATTAATGATTTATAAAAATATAAGAGAAGAGAAATATGAAAAAAAGAATTAATTATGGAAAGCTTATAAGTGTTCACAAGGAAGTATGATATTCAATTGAAAAGAAAAAGATGTTAAGATTTTAATGAATATTAACAATAGAATTGAATTGGAATGGAATGAATGTTTTATTTACATATATATATATATAATTTTTTAAGGATATAGTGTGTATTTTTAAAATGTACCAAGCAGAATTTGATTGGAAGTTATGTATTATATTGAATGTTACAATCTTAAAGGTATAAATTGAAGTTTAAATAAGAATTGAATGGACAAAATAAAAAAAAATAAAGGTGGCATACTCCAATTTGTAACTACAGGGGGAAATTTGTTTAATGAGAAAAGATAATATGAAATTGAAACAGGACAGACAAAAGTACAAATATAATGATTTGAATTGAGATATGAGATAATTAAAAATAAAGTTGAGAAAATCAAAGGAGGGGAAAAACTATGTAGAAAATGTTTAATAATAAGACATGGAATAGAACACAAAGATGAACATGAAATTGAGTTTATGTCTGTATGAAGAAGTGACAACCCATGATCATGCTTCTCTCAAAAAAAGATATTTTATTTGTATTATGTTTTTTTTCTTTGTGAAAACCCAAATAAAATTTATATTAAAAAAAAGAAGAAAACAGCTGAGATGCAGCAAACTGCTTTGCTGTGCGAATCAGCTGTGCTCGAACAAAAAGACATAAAGCACAAGAACAGCAGGGTCATGTGGGCCCACATGCTCATTGGAGAGAACCGAACCAGGAGAATCCCACCCCTGAGAATAACTTATATAAACCCTGTAGTGATTTACAGAATTCTCTAGGCGGTTTACAGTGTCAACATATTTTTCCTCAACAATCTGGATCCTCATTTGACCAACCTCGGAAGGATGGCAGGCTGAGTCAACCTTCAGCCTGTCAGAATTGAACTCCAGGCTGAAGGCAAAGTTAGCCTGCAATACTGAACTTTAACTACTGAGACACCAGATGGTGAAGGTCAGGTAGAGTGATGAGCACAGAATGGCAAGGAGGTAGGTGAGGGAGGGCAGGTAGCCACAAAAGCAGAATTGGGTGAGGAGATAAGGCAGTTAGGGGGAAGCTGAAGCACACACTCTAGTTGTAAATGCGGGTGAGCTGCCAACCAACTGAATTTTTTTTTTTTTTTTGCAAAGATTGCAACTCCAGCACTGTCATAAATTACATCACTGAACAAATGGTCATTCTATACTGTCTTCTATACTATCTTCTTTCTTCCCAACATGTTTTTTCCCCCTTTTTTCTCTGCCACTCCAGATTCAGGAGCAGATTCACCAAGAGTTAACCACTGTCATCGGATCCCACCGTGATCCGACCTACAGCGATCAGGAGCAGCTGCCTTACCTCCGAGCCACCCTCTGGGAGACTTTGCGCCTACGTCCATCTGCACCCCTGGCTCTGCCCCACATGACCATCCGCAACACCAGGTAAGAGGTTTCAAGGGACTCCCCAACCCTCCATATCTGTCCTTGAGGAAGGGGATTCAGCTTCCCTCCCTCCTCCTGCATTCTGCCAGGTGCTCTTTCTAGCCAGGTCCCTGCCTTCTGAACATCCATGACCCTCCTTGGTACCAAACAGTCAAAGCAGTAGTGGGATTCAAAAAAACTTACAACCAGTTCTGTGGGCGTGACTTGGTGGGTGTAGCAGGGGAAGGATACTGTAAAATCCCCATTCCCTCCCCACTTCTGCAGGAAGATTACTGCAAAATCTCCATTCCCTCCTCAACCCACTAACCTGCTTTCCTGATTAGGTGCCAAAAATCGGCTAGGCCTCTTTGTGACACCCCTAAGCCACTGCTTGTCTGTCTCTTGTGGCTTCTACTCAAGTATGTTTTAGAACTTTTGTGAATTCATTATACCCATGGTGGCTAACCTTTTTGGGCTCCTGTACCAAAAGTTGTGTGTGCACTGGTGCTCATGCGCTCACGTGCCAGCACCAAGAAGGTAACGCGCATCCCCCATGCCCCTGTGTGTGCGTGCGCAATCTCCCCCATCCCCATTATCTGCACTGCACCTCACAGTTGATTTTCGGCTGGTTTGAGGCCTTTTTCGGCCTCCCAGAGGCTTGAAAAAAGCCTCTGCAGGTCAAATAGGCCCATTTTGTCACTTCCGGTATTAACAGGAAGTGATAAAACAGGCCTATTCAGCCTGCAGAGGCTTTTTTCAAGCCTCTGGAAGGCTGAAAAAGGCCTCAAACCAGCCAAAAATCAGTTGTGAGGCATGCACATGCACAGTGAGGTAAGTTTGCCTGCAGCTTGCGTGCTGGCACAAATGGTTCTGCATGCCACCTGTGGCACATGTGCCATAGGTTCGCCATCATGGGTCTATACCATACTCCATTTGTGATGGATTATGAAATGGATAATTATTTTTTTAAAAAATATTATTGTAGAATTATTAACCCACCTTTATTATTTTTAAAAATAACTCAAGGTAGCAAACATATCTAACACACCTTTTTCCTCCTATTTCCCTCACGATAACCCTTTGAGGTAGGCTGGGCTATGAGAGAGAGAGAGAGAGAGAGAGAGAGAATGACTGACTCAAAATCACCCAGCCATCTTTCATATCTAAGGTGAGACTAGAACTCACCATCTCCTAGCCCATAGTCACCCAGTCACCTTTCATGCCCAAGAGAGGACTAGAACTCATTATCTCTTAGTAATTGGCACAAAGTCACCCAGCCAGTTTTGATACCTCAGGCAGGACTAGAACTCAACAGTTTCCAGGTTTTGAACCTGATGCCTTAACTGCTAGACCAGGAGTCCCCAAACTTGGCAAGTTTAAGACTTGTGGACTTCAACTCCCAGAATTCCTGAGCTAACATGACTGGAGGAAGAATTCTGGGAGTTGACGTCCACAAGTCTTAAACTTGCCAAGTTTGGAGACTTCAGTGCCAGACCAAACTGAGTTTCTGATGTTCTCGGATGCCTATGAGACCCCCAATCTCAGGGCAAGAGAGAGGAACAAATTACATTGCTGAATCCTTGTTGATATAATTGTTGTCTTCTTTTTCCTCTTCCTCTCACACCCTCTCCCAAGTCTGTCTGGTTTCTCCATCCCTAAGGGCACGACGGTCATTCCCAACCTCTATGGGGCCCATCATGATGAGACCAAGTGGCACCATCCTCTGGAATTTAGGCCAGGTATTCTTATTTGCAAGAGAGAGAGAGAGAAAGAGAGAGAGAGAGAGAGAGAGAGAGAGAGAGAGAGAGAGAGAGAGA
>BLBF01000079.1:672886-696894 GCA_015471245.1 Laticauda colubrina | reverse complement strand
GGGGGGGGGGGGGGGGAGAAGCAAAAGGAATGGGGAAAAAAAATCAAACCAACAAAAAGTGCTTTTATGTCAAGCTGCGTTCCCCAACACACTTATGACTTTAACTCCATTTTGAATGGCATTCGCAGGAGGAAGAATATGGAGCTTGGGTTAGGAATGAGGCTGGAGAGGGAAGGGAAAAGTCTTTGGCAGGTGAGCTGATGAGAAGCAAAAAGGGGTCAAGAAGGAGAGATTTAGGGCCAGAATCCGGACTTCACTGCTGTAAAGTCATTGATTCCCAGAACCAGAACTCGGGGAAGGGAAGCGGGTTTTGGGGGCTGAAGTTTTGCCAGCCAATCTGATTTCTTGGCTCTCTTGAAAGCTCTCCTTTACAAAAAAATAAAAATAAAAATCGCAGGTAGTCCTCAACTTACAACCATTTGTTTAAGTGACCATTCAAAATGACAACAGCACTGAAAAAGAAGTGATAGACAGCCAGTCCTTGTGCCACGGTTCATGGGATCAAAATTGGGGAGCTTGACTCAACTGGCATTGTGTTTATAATGGCTGCAGAGATCCCCATTTGGGTCTTTCCGACAAAGCAAAGTCCGAGGGGTAAGTCAGATTTGCTGAATGACCTCATGATTCGCTTTGCAGCTACCCTGATCTTGTGTGTCCAATCACACTTGGCCAATAAAGTATTCTAATTCTAATTCTAATTTTGATTCCTTAACAACCGTGATAAAATTGGCTGTGACTCAACAGTCACCTTGCTTAATAATAAAAATCCTGCTCCCAATCATAGTTGTAAATTGAGGACTACCTATGTTCAGATTAATTCCTTTTATCCTCTGAAATTCTATTTCTGAGCTCTCTCTTCCTTTTGAGTGAAGTGGATCTTCTGAAGTCTCCAAAGGTTTTTCTTTCTCCCATCCCCCCTTTGGTTTTGACACATTCCTCTTTTTCCTCAGGTTGGCCAGAAAAGCAAAACAAAGGCCGGGTGTGAGGTATCCTGTTGCAAAAGGGGGTCATTGCTGGGATTTTCCGCTGTTGTCGCTGTTTTGCCTCCGCCACTCTCTCCCTTAGTCCATCCCCGCATCCCGCTCAGGACCGCTGCAATAGGTGGAAGCTGCTGGGCCGCAGTTTCATCTCAGTGAAAGGAATGGAAAACTCGAATCCTTTCCAGTTAAACCAGTTGACACCCTGGAATGGAGGAGAAAAGAGGGGATATGTGAGAAACACAGAGCCGAACCTGTAAAATCTAGATTCCTTCCCTTTCTGCCAAAGGAAGATAAGTGAAGTCAGAGAAAGAGAGAGAGAGAAACTGAGGTAAAAGTGTTTCATACAGGTAGTCCTCAACTTACGACCACAATTGAGCCCAACATTTTTGCTGCTAAGCGAAACATTTGCAGGGGTAGGCTTCAAAAATATCAGCAACCGGTTCTCTGCCCAGTTGCTGGGTGGGTGTGGCCATGGTGGGCATGGCCTAACCAACCTCCTGCACCATAATGAGAGGGTCATTTTTGCCCTCCCCAGGCTCCGAAGGCTTTCCTCAAGCCTCTGTGAGGGCAAAAACAGGCTCTGGAGGTCCTCCAGAGCCTCCAAGAAGCCTGTTTGTCACCTCCAAGCCTCAAGTAGAGATTTAACTTGAAAATAAGGAGAAACTTTCTGACAGCAAGAACAATCAACCAGTGGAACAGCTTTGCCCTTGGAAGTTGTGGGAGTGCCATCACTTGAGACTTTCAAGAAGAGATTGGACTGCCATTTGTCAGAAATTGTGTAGGGTCTCCCGCTTGGGCAAGAGGTTGGACTAGATGACCTACAAGGTCCCTTCCAACTCTGATTATCTGTTATTTGTTATTTATCTGCCTTATAATAATATAAGGGCCCTTATATAAGGCCCCTGCACTTATCTAGCATCCAAACGGGCCACATGGAGACTATGGGAGGAGCAGGGTGTAGTGGGCAGGGCCAGCCAGGGGTGGGATTTACTGGTTCACCAAATCAGCCATAAAACTAGTTATGGGTTTACCTGAACTGGGGAGAACCAGTAGCAGCCCAACCCTGAACATTTCTCAAGTGAATTTTGCCCCATTTTGCGACCTTTTGCCACAGTTGTTAAGGGAATCACTGCCATTATTAAGTTAGCAAGACAGTTGTTAAATGAATCTGGTTTCCCCTTTGACTTTGCTTGTCAGAAGGTCACAAAAGGAGATCACAGGAACCCAGGACACTGCAACCGTCCAAATTTTGATCACCTGACCATGGGGATGCTGCAACGGTCGTAAGTGTGACAAACAGTCCCAAGTCACGTTTTTCAGCACCGTTGTAACTTTGAACGGTCACTAAATGAACCATTATAAGTCAAGGACTACCTGTCAACTGACAAACCCAACCAAAGCAAGCACATTCGAGATCTTCTGATGTCTGAATGCAAAACTTTATTGAGTACATCATTTGGCACCGATGAAGGCAAAACCAGCTCTACCTAATTCCCGTGCAAACCCACATACAGTAGTTGCAATACCCTATTAGTGCAGGTCACATTGTCCAATGGAGAGTCATTATTTTGCTGTGAGAAAAAGTCTTGGCAAACACCTGCCGATGTGTCCTTGGCTCTCATGGCTCTTCTTCTTGAAGTCTGGAGCCTGCATTCCATCTCACCTTTCCCTCCCTACTTGAGTCTTGGCAAGTTGAGAAGCGATAATGATTGCAACAGCATAAGCGCACTTCGAGATTGATTGTACCTCTATGCTATAAGCCAGCAGTTGCCCAACGGTGTGGGCCACAAGAAAATTTTGGTGGGCCACAGAGAAATCTCACCCCCAGAGCACCCCCCCGCCAAAGCAATTAATCCAGGCTGCGCAGAAACACAGGCTGTGCCACACACAGGGACCGCGGGAACCCTCCCAGCCTACTCACTTCTTACCCAGCAAACTTGACTGCAAAATTGCTATTTTTCCGACCATCAGCTGTTCTGCTGTGCCTGGAGATTTAGATTAGCTAGGAAGCAGGAAATGGTTGGATTTCTTGCTTTCCAGCTAGTCTTTAGATCTTTGGCGCTGCTTTTAAGCACAGCCGAACCTCCCTTAGGACTGAAGGTTCTATTATTCAATGCAGACTCATGGCAAGCAAATTTTATGTGACAGACTGAGCTAGCCAATGGCAGATAGATAGATCATTGAATGATTCTGTGAGCAACTCAATCTGCCTGCCTGCTTTCCCTGATTTGGGATAAAAGTTGCTCTTTTTTTAAATAAAAAAAATCAATATTTACATACATGGTGTGTTGTGAGTTAATTTTGTGAGTTTGCTTGCAAGCAAATTTTATGTGACAGACTGAACTGGCCGATGGCAGATAGATAAATCTCTGAATGAATCTGTGATTCTGTGATCAACTTAATCTGCCTACCTGCTTTGCCTGCTTTTGTGTAAAAGATGCTCTGTTTTTATAAAAAAATCAATATTTCTATAAATATTTATAATATTTACATACAAGCCATGCCCAGCCAGTCACATGACCACCAAGCCACACCCCCAAATTAGGCCATGCCTACAGAATCAGTTAGTGGTCCCTGGGATTTAAAATTATGAGTTTGGTGGTCCCTGAGGTCCAAAAGGTTGGTGACCCCTGATATAAGCCACCCAGTAGTTTGACATGAGATGGGTGGCAAATAAATTTCAAAAGAAATAAATAAAAATGACCCAGCAAGAGGTCTACCTGACAAGAAGCCCACTTAAAAGAATGGGAAACAGGAGTGCTTGAAGGCTGTGGCCAAAAAATGTTAAGCTGGAGGCCCCGCGGTATGCTTCAAATTCCATATATTAAAAAAGTGACTTAGGAACGTTTTTCACACTTACAACCATTGCAGCATCCCCAGGGTCACACGATTAAAATTCAGACGTTTGGCAACTGACTCATATTTATGATGGGTGCAGAGTCCCAGGATCACATGATCCCATTTCGCCACCTTCTGACAAGGAAAGCCAATGGGGGAAGCCAGATCATATTACTAACTAAACAACTGCAATAATTCACTTAACCAATGTGGCAAGGAAGGTCACAAAAATGGGACAAAATTCACTTAGCAACTGCCTCACTTAGCAACAGAAATCTTGGGCTGAATTGTGGTTGTAGGTCCAGGACTACTGTAGCACATCTTGTTGTGATTTATATCTGGTTTTTCCCCAGGAGGCTGACATCAATCTTGCAAAGCTCTTCCCTGTCCCTTTAGCCTGAGAAGTGATAGGGAAATTCCAGTGGTGGGATTCAAATATTTTTACCACCGGTTTGGTGAGTGTGGTTTGGTGGGCGCGCTTTGCATGCATGGACATACTTTGTGTGTGCATGCATGCCAATCATGCACTTTGCACAGGTGTAGAGGCGTTCTTACTCACTTCCTGCAAGCCTGCACGATCCCGGTCGCTTCAGAAGCTGCCGAGTAGCACTGTTCTGTGCCGCGCAAAGCAGTTGCGCTTCAAATTCAGAGGATAAAGGTGAGGAGCCCAGGTGGGAGTGGTGGAGAGAACAACTGTCTTGCTAATTTAATAATGGCAGTGATTCCCTTAACAACTGTGGTGAAAGGTCGTAAAATGGGGCAAAATTCATTTGAGAAATGTTCAGGGTTGGGCTGCTACCGGTTCTCCACAGTTTGGGTAAACCCAAAACTAGTTTTATGGCTGATTTGGCGAACTGGTAAATCCCATCCCTGGCTGGCCCTGTCCACTACACTCTGCTCCTCCCATAGTCTCCATGTGGCCCGTTTGGATGCCAGATAAGTGCAGGGCCCATACGAAGGATACTCATTGCTGCTACCAGCTCTGCAGAACCGGGCTGAACCGGTAGAATACCACCACTGGGAAGGTCTCTCCCGAGCCAATTGCCCTCTCCACTATTGAGCTGAGGGCTATGTTGTCTCGTATCTGATTGCTCCCTCGGTAGCATCTCTTGGCTCAGTCTCCCAAGGTTTTTCCCACGTACCATTACATCATTTCCCCCACCCCCAAAGTACAGACTACCTTTTGTTCCATCCTACCTGCCCACAGGGGGATTACCTGTTGATCACGGTTGTTAGCGTAGAGCCCGTTGAGGTTGGTGTAGTGGCAGTTACGATACCACCATGCCCCACGGTAAGAAATGGCACAGGGGATGATGACCCGATTTGGATCCCGGTCCCGAGTGGAGAAAACACTCCCTGAGTGGTAGCTTAAGGCATCACCTGGGTGAAAGAGAAAGTGGGAAAGTGAGAGTGAAAAACAACCACAGTCCTACCTCTTGAATTTTGGGCTGCCCACAAAGGACTCTCAAGAATGATCTTCTTCCCTGTGTATGTGAATCCCTTCTGCTACAGGTAGTTCTTGATCAATGACTGATCAAAGTTATGATGGACCTCCCCAGATCGACTTACAACCCATTTTGAGAGTAACAATGGCTGCAACTCCCAAAGTCACATGATCACTTATTTATTTATTTATTTATTTATTTATTTGGTTTGTCAATTGCTTACAAGATAATAGGTATAAGTAAAAACATAGGTATGAATACATAGATACATATAAGAAAAATTAAAAAAATAAAAGAAACAACAGAATATGGACGGTAGGCACGTTGGTGCGCTTATGCCCGCCCCCTTCAGATCTCTTAGGAGAGGTCAATAGTAGACAGTCTAAAGTTAAAGTTTTTGAGGTTTGGGGAAGAAACCACAGAGTCAGGTAGAGTATTCTAGACACTGACCGCTCTGTTGCTGAAGTCGTATTTCCTGCAATCATGTTTGGTGCTGCTAGCCTTGAGTTTGTATCTATTGTTTGCTCTTGTATTGTTATTGTTGAAGCTGAAGTAGTCATTGACATTCATTTGAAGCCTTCATTGACATTCATTTGGGTGCTTGGCTAATAATCCTTGGGGGGTGAATGGTCAGGGCTTATGTAGAATCCATCTCCAAGGCTTAACTCTTTGAATGGTGCTAACTCAAGTCAAGACACGGTTTTCCCATCATTCCCCACTCCTAAACCTTACTCCTAAAACTCAGATCTGAGGATTCTAGTCCTTCCCATATTTCTAACACCCCATCTATCCACATATGCATATATATTCACTCAGGTCCTTTCCATAGGGTATTCTACCACTGGAGGTTTTCAAGAATAGACTGGGCAACCTTTTGACTGGGATAATATAAAGCTGTGATAGTGAACCTATGGCATACGTGCCACAGGCGGCATGCAGAGAGATTTTTGCGGGCACGCGAGCTCCAGCCAAACTTACCTGCACTGTGCATGCGCTTGCCTTCCAGCTGATTTTTGGCCAGTTTGAGGCTGTTTTCACCCTCCTGGAGGCTTGAGGGAAGCCTCTGCAGTCTCGGAAGGCTGAAAAACTGACCTTCTGGAAATACCGGAAGTACCGAAATGGGCCTGTTTTCAGCCTCCTGAGGCTACTGAGGCTTTCCTTGAACCTCCAGGAGGGTGAAAATGGCTGCCCCTGGGCTCCCGAGGCCCTCCCAAGGGTGAAAACGGACACTTCAGTATTTCCAGAAGGCCCATTTTTCAACCTCCCAAGGCTGCAGAGGCTTCCCTTAAGCCTCCGGGAGGGTGAAAACGGCTTCAAACGGGCCGAAAATCAGCTGGGAGGCGTGTGCATGCACAGTGCAGGTAAGGATGTAGGCGGGGATATTGCGTGCATATGCGCAGGGGTGGGGCGGGATGCATTGCATTGTGGGGGCCGGCTCGCCTGCGCTGTCGGCACACCGCAACAAAAAGGTTCGCCATCACTGGTATAAAGTCTCTTGCCTTGAGCAAGGGGTTTGACTAAAAGACATCAATATATGTTCTATGTTCATGGAAAGAGTTATACAGGTAGTCCTCAACTTACAACCATTTATTTAGTGACCATTCAAAGTTACAACGGCACTGAAAAAAGTGACTTACGGCCATTTTTCACACTTACGGCCTATTGTAGCATTCCCCCTGATCATGGGATCAAAATTCAGATGCTCAGCAACTGGACCCAGACTTATGACCGTTGCTGTGTCCCAAGATCATGTGATCACCTTTTGCGACCATCTGGCTGGCAAAGTCAATGGGGAAGCCTGAATTCACTGAACAACTGGGTCCCTCGCTTAACAACCTGCGGAGATTCACTTAGCAACTGTATCTGGAAAAGTCGTAAAATGGGGCAAAGCTCACTTCACCAATGTCACACTTAACAACAGAAATTTGGGATTCAATTGAGGTCGTAAGTCGAGACCTACCTGCATATGGAAAATCCCCCCCACAAAAAGGAACAAGGCTGGTGCTCGCTTTCCCAGCATAGGTGGAAGGCGGAAAGGATGAGGAAACCTGTCAATCAGGGCCCATGAGAAGAGAATCTAGAAAGCAATCTCTTTAAGCTGCTTCATTTTCCTGCTGGTTTCAGCACAGGAGACGCTCAGTTTTTGGCTGCCCTGTGCTCTATTCATTCAATCACAGTGTCAATCCTGAAGTTGGCCTGACTGCAGCCATTTTATTTTTTTTTGCTTCAGTGCTGATACAGCCTGGAGCTTGAAGGAGGGAGGCAATAGAGACAGTTGGGATGTTGTAGCCAACATAAAATTATTTCCACTGGGAACCTAGGACATTCGTGCAGGTGTTTGGCAGGAGAAGGGTGGGATTGTCTGTCATCTGACCAGGGGGAAGTGACAAAACTTTTAATTAGGTGAAAATCAGTGGAACCGGTTTTCACCAGGTTTGTGCCAATATGACATGTCCCAATAAATTGTTCTTTGAGAAAGATGCCTGTCAGGATTCCGGCAATGGCGGAATTAATTAATGTCAACTCATAAACTATTACTATGGTCATTTTAGAGTTGCCAACAGAAAGGGAAAGGGGGAGCAGTGCAGCAGCTTGCATTTCATAAATGTTTTCAAAGAGAGTTTCTAGGTGACCGAAGTTTCTGTTGCGCAAAATTCTAACTGGAGAGTATGATTAATAACACTTGGCTATGGATGTGTCCCATTGGAGAATATGAATTTTGATACATCCAGGGGGCGGGGTGGGGGAAACCAGGGTCAAGAGTGACAATGAATAATGTGTCTCAGAGTCAGCTACACCCAGGCAGTGCTGGCATGTTTACTCCCAATAAATCTTTTAAGTTTTGGAAGTTTGGTTAGAGAAGAGGTGATATTCAGCAGGTTCTGACCAGTTCTGTAGAACCGGTAGCAGAAATTTTGGGGAGTTCGGAGAACAGGCAAATGCCATCTCTGACTGGAGATTTTACAGTATCCTTTCCCTGTCATGCCCACCAAGCCACACCTATAGAACCAGTAGTAAACAAAATTGAATCCCACCATTGGGTTTGAGAGTCATAATTAAAATGGGGGTAACTGTCGGAGCCCTGACAATTAAATCATGAGCTTTGAGCCAAGCTTCAAAAACTCCAGAGGAGTTATTAGGAGCTAATATGTCCGGTATGACCTGTGTGTAGCCAATTCTGAGACACGTAATTCACTGTCACTTTTGACCCTGATTTTCCCCCACCCCTCTGGGTGTATCCTAATTCATATTCTCCAATGAAACACATTCATAGCCAAGAGTCATCAGATGTTCTCCAACGAGAGATTTGCGCGACAGAAATTCCAGTAGCTTTGTTATAATCTTTGCAAGATATGAATGGGATGCACTTTCAATTCCTAACTGCTGCACTGCTCTTTCAAACTCCTTTCTTCCCCCTCCCCTTTCTGTTAGCAACTATAAAACGGGCATAGAAATGTTTTATGAGTTGACAATGCCTGCCTCGGAGTTCTCATTGTTGTGGATATATTACTTGGAATCCTGGCACACCGTCCCACAGCTCTGCTCACCAGCTGTGCCATGGTAACTGCCCAGGTGCAGGCGGTAATGGTCAGCTGGAGGGTCCACACGGAAGTTCTGATAGGTGGCATAGACAGACTCATCCCCAGCACGGAGATCCACGCGTAGCTCGTAGTCCCCTGAAGAGGTCAGCTGGTGCAGAGCATTGTTTCCTGGAATCCCAAGAGAAAAAGCGAGGATGAGTCTTCTGAAGGACAGACTCAGTTGCATGTCATTCAGATTAACAGAGTTGAAAGGGACCTTGTAGGTCAACTAGTCCAACCCCCCCCCCCAAGCAGGAGACCCTACACCTTTTCTGACAGATGGGAGTCCAATCTCTTCTTGAAAGTCTCAAGTGCTGAAACTCCCACAACTTCTGAAAGCAAGCTGTTCCATGGGTTGATTGTTCTCCCTGTCAGAAAATTTCTCCTTATTTCCATGTTGAATCTCTCCTGGTTCAGTTTCCATCCATTATTTCTTGTTTGGCCTTCGATGCTTTAGAAAATAGCTCAACCCTTTCCTCTCTGACAGCCCCTCAGATATTGGAACAGTGTTATCATGTCTTCCCTGCTCCTTCTCTTCACTAGATTAGCCAAGTTAGTTCCTGTAATCATTCTTCATATGTTTTAGTCTCCAGTCCTCTAATCTTGGTTGCTCTTCTCTGCACTTTTTCTAGAGTCTCAACCTCTTTTTTTATAGTGTGGTGACCAAAACTGGATGCAGTACTCTAGGTGTGGTCTTACTAAGGCTTTATAGAGTGGTATTAGTACCTCACTTGATCTTGATTGTATTCCTCTGTTAATACAATTTAGGATTGCATTAGCTTTTTTGGCTGCCGCTGCACGTTGTTAGCTTCTATTTAACTGGTTGTCCACCAAGACTCCAAGATCCCTCTCTCAGTTACTCCTATTGAGCTTGGTTTCACCCAGTCTATACGTTTACTTTTAGTTTTTCTTCTCTACTTTTCTCTACACTGAATTTCATTTTGTTAGATATGGCCTAGTGTTCAAGTCTGTCAAGATCCATTTGGATTTTGAGCCTATCTTCTTGGGTGTTAGCTATTCCTATCAGCTTAGTATCATCTGCAAATTTGGTTAAGTTCTCCTTCTATTCCCTCATCTAAGTCATTAATGAAGATATTGAAGAGTACTGGGCCTGGTAATGAGGATACCATTGGAAGAGTCCCCAGGTTGGGGACACATCACCCTGGAGAGAGAATCGATCAATGTGGTCACCAAGGAACAATTTGATAATCAATCTTTGGAAGGAGGTTAAAGCAGGAGTGACTCTTACAAGTGGAGCCCTTATGGAACTGGTATACAACTGTGAAAGTTAGTACAGCCTTATTATAATTTCTACTTTTTTTAAAAAAAAAAATAAAGTTTATTGTTGTATAACAGGGATGTCAAACTCAAGGCCTGTGGGCTGGATTCGGCCCATTGGAGTGCTTAAATCTGGCCCATGGGGCCGGCCTGGAAAAAAACCAAGGGACCGACCCGCGGTGCCTCTGCCAGCCAAAATGGGCCACGGGGGGCCCCACGTGTGGCCCTCATGCTGTCTATTTTTGACCTCCACAACATACAGCAACACGTGCCAGCCAAAAACATTTTCAGCTGGCAGAGGTGCTACAGGAGGCCATAAACAGGCCACACGGAATCCACACGGCGTCTCCACGCAGCCTGTTTTCGGCTGGCAGAGTCCTGCAGGAGGACTGGATTGGACTGGATTACAATTATGTGGCCTCAAGTAAGTGCCTGATCTGAATAGAAAACAAGCAATGTCCTATGTTTAATGCTACAGTTTAATGTCAGATTTTACATAATGTGAGTACATTTAATCTATAATCAACAATCTATAATTGACAGCCATTTTTATTTACTATCCTGGAAATTTACCTGTTTATGTTATTTATGTATTTATTTATGGTATTGTATTTTTAATTAGTAGTTGAATAATAAAAATACAATAGTATAAATAGCTTTTCTGCCTGGAAGAGCAATTTACTATTCAACAATGGGTTATAAATTTAGAAATAGAAAGTTTAGTGGAGTATGAAAGATAGGTAATAAAAGTTTGCCAGCAATATCTGGTAGAAGAGATAGGAAAATGGTTATAGTAAAGAAGTGCGGAAAGAGAGAAGAGAAGAAAATGCATCTTGAGTCTGTGTCAAATGTCTACCATGGCCAGGCCTACATCTGGCCACATCCACCATGATCTCACCCACCCTCTGAGGTCACACACAACCCTGATGAAATCAAGTTTGACACCCCTGTTGTATAAAATACAAATAGAAATAAAAACTACGAGAGAATAAAGAAAAGTAAAGGAGGGGAGAGGGATATAAGATGAAAGGGAAAGAAAAAAAGTAGTGACCTTAAACTGTTTTGCTTCAGTAGAGTACAACATATAGTTATTTTAGTGATGCTAACCATTTCTGTAACACAATTGTCAGACTCAAAGCTTCATTTTTTTTCCTCCCTGTTTCAAGCATAAAGTCCAGAAATGGGTTCAGCTGAGACAAGTCCTTATCCTTCTGTGGGTTCAGTTTCCAGCTTGTAAAAGGACAGGGAGGATGAAATGGTAGAAATATCTGGCTACACGGATGAGGAGATGCAGGCAATATTCTAGACTTACCTAGCCAAAATTCCCGGGTGAGGTTGCCAAAGCCAAGAGCATAATTTTGCCAGTCTCGCCAGAAATCTGTCTCACCATTCATCCGACGTTGAAAGACCTGGGGAAGGAGGAGGAAGAGGAGAATGAGGATGCCACAATGGAGAAGGAAGGAAAGAAAATTGATAGTAATCAGATATCAGAAAGCAATGAAACCCCAAGATATCCTTCTTTGTAATTTTGAGAGCAATTTTTCTCAATGTCTTATGGAGATTCTCAGTTATCCAGGTCATGGTTTTCCCAAAGGTGCTTTTTTTCAAGAGGCAACTAGACTTTCTGGTTTTTCTTTGAAAACATTTCACTTCTCATCCAAGAAGCTTCTTCAGTTCTGGCTGGCTGGTGGGGAAAGGAAGGATTTATTGTCCTTGCAGACATCTTGTCATTTGCATCCTTTTAGAGAGTCCTCTCAGCAGTTCCAAGAAGGCTTCACACCACTCAGGTGGCCCTGATGACAGAGATAAACCTCCAAGTGGCCTCAACAGCTCTCTAAAAGCATGCAAATGACCAGATGTCTGCAAGGACAATAAATCCTTCCATTCCCCACCAGCCAGCCACAACTGAAGAAGCTTCTTGGATGAGAAGTGAAACATCTTCCCAAAAAAACCCCAGAAAGTCCAGTTGCCTCTTGAAAAAGCAGGTTTGGGACAATTTTTCTCAATATAGAGAAACATCTACATATGTCAGATTATGAAACATGCATCCTAATACCAGTTTGATCCTTTCACATGTGAGTCACAACATTACACCCAAATAAGTGAAGGACAGAGCTTGTGCCAGGTTTCTGGTTTGTTGCTTGGTCTTCCTTGATCCGTAAAAAGTTGGTGCTATTGTGGTTCCATGTCCCACAACTTCACAAGGACTTCTGCAGGTATAAACACCAGAGCAGAGTTTTTCCATCTTGGCAACTTTAAGATTTGTGGACTCCCAGAATTGTGCCAGCTGGGGAATTCCAAGAGTTGAAAGCCCACACATTTTAAACTTTAAAATTCTTTAAAACTTTAAAATTCTGCACTAGAATGCCCTTGTCTAACCTGGCACTTTCTACATCACTTGGCTCAAAATGACCACTTTCTAAGAATAGCATGTTGGCTATGGATGATGGGATCTAACAGACAGATTTACAGAGTTGGAAGAGACTTGTAAGTCTTCCAGTCCAAAACCCCACCCAGGCAGGAGACCCTACACAATTTCTAACGAATGGCAGTCCAGTCTCTTCTTGAAAGCCTCCAGTGATGAAGCTCCTACAACTTCCAAAGGCAAGCTGTTCCATTGGTTGATTGTTCTCATGATCAGAAAATGTCTCCTTATTTCTAGGTTGAATCTCTCCTTGATCAGTTTCTATCCATTATTCCTTGTCTGGCCTTCGGGCACTTTAGAAAATAGCTTGACCCTTTCCTCTCTGTGGCAGCCCCTCAAATATTGGAAGGCTGCTATCATGTCTCTCCTGTTCCTTCTCTTCACTAAGAGTCTCTTCACCTAAGTTGCAACTTAGGATTGCATTAGCTTTTTTGGCTGCTGCTGCACACTGCTGGCTCATATTTAGCTGGTTGCCCACTAAAACTCCAAGATCCTTTTCACAGTTACTGCTATTAAGCCTGGTTTCACAAAGTCTATATGTGTACTTTTGGTTTCTCTTGCCTAAGACTTTATTCTTCTCTACATTTAACTTAAATTCTATTGTCTGACAAATCTGGAGAAATTGTGGAAAGATGCTGCTTTAAAGACTTCTATTTGTTTCCCTTCATTAACACCACCCACCTTTTAAAATTCTTCAACTGCCAATGTCTGTGGCTGAAAAAACGGCACACATGAAATCATGGCTAAAGGAAACCAGGATTCTTTTTCAAGCAACTACAGTGTGACCATCACCAATCGAACCATACTGTTCATACTCACAATCCAGCCTCCTCCATCTGTCTCCATGTCACAGAACACCCTCAAGGGACGTTCCCGGTTTCCCCCCAGATAAATTGTTGTTACTTGTGAAGCTCCTGGCCCATTCTGGATTTCTTCCGAGCAGTCCCGAGGGAAGGGGTATGTCAGGTGCCCTGGCCAAGAAAGAAAGGGTGATCACTGGATCCATTCAGAGTTTTGGTCTTTAGGGAGCCCGAAAGGACCACAGCTGGTCTGTCTCAAGCATAGACATATAGTGTTATTACCAGTGGTGAAGGATGTGGAGATGGGAGCTGTTGGTGTGCCCCTCCTCACCACCTGGACTTGGACCTGGTACCGGCTTGAAGGAATCAGATCTTGAAGTTCGTATGACGTGACGGAAGCATCCAGAGGGATCTCCTATGGAGAACAAAATAAAGGCGGGGAAATTTAGGCCAGAAATATATAAGGGCTTTGAGTTGTAGCTATATAGAGAACAATATATGTTCTCCATGTTCCAAAGGTGCTTTTTTAAGAGGCAACTGGACTTTCTGTTTTTTTCTTTGAAGACATTTCACTTCTCATCCAAGAAGCTTCTTCAGCTCTGAACATCTTCAAAGAAAAAAACCAGACAGTCCAGTTGCCTCTTGAAAAAGCACATTTGGGACAACCATGACTTGGATGACTGAGAATCTCCATCGATAATATATTAAATATTTCCCATAATAATACAACATGGAGAGTTGGGATCTTCGATACTTTCTAAGCTTGGTTGTTTCCTTGCAGATGTTTCATTTCCCAACTAGTTAATGTCATCAGTACACTGATCATATTATCTAGTCAGGGAATGAAATGTTTGCAAGAAAACAACCACAATCAGAGGGCACCAAAGAGGGCACTAGAGCTCAACCCTGAGCTACAAATATTATTTTTTATTAGAACATGGAAGGGATACCCTGTTTTCCCAAAAATACTACCTACTCTGAAAGTAAGTCCTAGCTTGATTTTTACACATGCACCCAATGTAAGCCCTACTCCCAAAATAAGCCCTAATTAAAATCCTGCCCATTCCAGAGTGCATGGGTAAAAATTAAGCTAGGGTGGGGATGGGGGGATGGAGCTGCCTTATTACTTATCTTTGGACAGGTAAACCAGGCCTCACACACCCCAACACCTGCCTTGCCGGCCCATTTCTTCTGCAGCCAGCAAGGCTGGCAAGGCTTTCCTGAAGGCCTCTGCAGCTGATAACAAAGCTGTGATTGATCCGGAGCTGTGTTATCGACTGCAAAGGCCTTAGGAAAGCCTTACCAGCTGCAGAAGAAGTTTCTGAAGACCTCTGACAGAGAAAAGGAGGCCAGGGGCAACACGCACAAGTGAGGTTAGTCAGTGGATGACATCCCCTGAAAATAAGACCTGGTGCCTTTTTTGGTGGCAAAAGATATAAAACAGGGTCTTATTTTTGGGGAAACACAGTCGTAAATGTCATCTAATCCAACCCCTACTCAAAGTCTGCTTTTCTAATAATCTAGAAAGATATGCTACTTAACTACAACCCACGGCAAAGTAAGAGACCTTACTTTCCAAGTCAACCTGTTCCACCAATGAACTAGAGCATAGAAAATAAAGGAGACCTAAACTCATTGGTAACCTCACACTGCAGTGAACAAGGACATGCATTGAATTTTGCAGTTACAACAATTGTTGGTTGAGCAGGGACAGAAACAGCCAGAGAAATTATTGAAGACTGGGAAGCAAGGTCCTTATCAATCAACAGGAGTGCTGATTTACAATCAGCTCATCAGGTACTTAGAAGCCAAGAATGCAGTGGCACAAGGAAACAACAATCAATGACTTAACAGCCAGCTATCAACACCCTAACTAACAACTAAAAACAAAATACAATCATATACCTGTTCTGATCCAAACTTCATCAAAAGTAATTAAACACAAACTTGTTTTAAAAGCAAAACCTATTTTATTGCAACCCTGGGAACTGCTTTCATTCCCAACCAGAACTAATCTTAAACAGTTCCCCAAGATACACACACTCCTTTCAGTGCTGTGGAATGCTGACAAAAACAGAAGTATCCAATTAATTATAACAGAAACCAACCAAAGTACCAGAAAAAAAACCAACCAGAGTACACAGAGCTTCAAGGAAGACTCGGAATCTATTGAACTACTTTGCTTCCTTCAAGTGTTCCTCATTGATGACTGACTTTTATCCCTTATGGGAGGGGCAATCAACTCCCAGCCTTACTCCTGAGTCACCCCTTCTGTTTCAGCTGCTCTTGCCTTCTAGCAGCTCTGTGCATACGCACACTGGGTACAGGCTCCCCTGGGTCCTCTGCCTCACTGCTGCCAGACTCCGAAGGCTCCAAAGGCAGCACCCACTCCCAGATGGTCCTGGCCGCATCCTTGCATTGGACGCAAGACCCTCGTCCGAGTCCTCTCCAGATTCCTACCATATAAATACAACATGCTGGACATCCCAGTGCACATATCCTGGAGAGAGAGAAGTTCCCTGATGACGGGCTCCAACACAAGCCTGAAAGCTTGAAACCTTTTGGTTCCAGTGATTGATTCCGATTGGATCTGGCAACATTATCCTGGGACATGTGTGTTTACCTTCATTTGCCACAGAACATAAAATATAAACTATCTTGCATTAGGAAGGAGTTTCTTTCAACTGGGAGCATTTGCAGGGAAGAGGTGGTTTTTTTTAAAAAAAATCAAGATAATGGGCGTAATTTAATGCAACCCTTTTGGGAATCCATAAAACCTTCAAAACCAGAGTCCTCTCTCTGGTTTTGGGGCCAGGATGTAAGCAGAGCCCAGTCTGTGTGTTTTATCTTATTTATTTTTATTTATTTAGAAATTTTATACTGCCGCCTACTCACACATGGCGACTCAAGGAGGCTTTCACGGACATAAAGACACAACATAAAAGAAACAAAAATGAAAAGAATGAAAAAATAATTGGGGGGTGATCAAGGAGTTGGCTATTTTTATCCTTGTTTCCTTGTTTTCACTTGCATGGTGTTTGTTTGCCTTTATGCCTTGTCAGCTTGCAGAATTCTTTGGTTGTGCTAGATGGCCTTATAAATTTTCAAGACAGACAGAGAGATAAACAGACAAGCGATTTGTCCTTCAGCAGCCGTCTATCACTTAATTTGAACGGAGAGGGCAGGAATGGGTCCAAGGTCAACCAACTGGTTGCCACTCCTAATGGAGTATTTAACAGCCCCCCCCCCCCAACTTGGCAACTTTAAGACTTGTGGATTTCAACTCCCAAAATTCCTCAGCCAGCATAGCATAGCTGGTTGAGGAATTCTGGGAGTTGAAGTTCACAAATCCTAAAGTTGCCAAGTTTGGAGACCTCTGGAGTATTCAATCCTTGACCTTCCTACTCTTAGTCTACTGTCTTTACCATTAGACTGTGTGAACTCTAAGAGATCTGAGAGGAAAGGAAGAGGCCAAAGGCTTTATGGCAGAGATGTCAAAGTCGATTTCATTGAGGGTTGTGTTGCAGGACCCAGGATCATTTGCGACCTTCCGATAAGCAAAAGCCAATGGGGAAACTAGATTCACTTAACAACCATGTTAGTAAGTTAGCAATAGCAGTAATTTACTTAGCAACCATGGCAAGACAGGTCATAAAATGAGGCAGAACTCACTTCACAAATGTCTTGCTTCGCAATAAAACCCTCAGGCTCAATTGTGGTCGTAAGTCGAGAATTACCAGCATGTAATAGTAGCCATGCGGCTAGGTACCTTTGCTTGTCCATCGGGGGTCTCATAACTCAACAGATACCCCTTGGAGGGGGCACCAGGAGGTGACCAGGTGAGACGCACACTGCGGGGGGAAATTTCCGTAGCATGCAGGTCCCGGGGCCCATCTGCTCCTGCAGGAGGAGGAGGAGGAGGAAGGTGAGAGTTTTAAAAAATGAACAAAATTGTACAATTATGAACTTAACCCTACCTTGTGCTATAGAGCAGCAGAGAAAAATCTATGAACTCTTTTGGGAAATGAAGCCAAAGGGACATTTTGCCCAATGTTCCAAAAATCAAAAAAAATCTGAGAAATTTCAAGACAGGGTATGACAGTGGTGGCTAACTTTTTTGGGCTCTTGTGCCAGAACCCAGAAGAGAATGCACTTGCCCGCCATGCCCCTGCACATGCGTGCACAATTCCATCCCACCATCCCCTTACCTGCACTGCGCCTCACAGCTGATTTTCGGCCTCCCAGAGGCTTGAAAAAAGCCTCTACAGGCTTTGCAGGTTGAATAATAGGACCGTTTTGTCACTTCCGGTATTATAGGAAGTGATGTAACAGGCTTATTATTCATCCTGAAAAGCCTGCAGAGGCTTTTTCAAGCCTCTGGGAGGTCGAAAAAGGCCTCAAACCAGACAAAAATCAGCTGTGGGGTGCACACATGCCCGTGAGGTAAGTTTACCTGTGGCTCGTGTGCCAGCACAAATGGCTCTGCGTGCCACCTGTGGCATGCGTGCCATAGGTTCGCCATCCCGGGGGTATGACAAACAAGACAATCTGGTTTAACTAGCCCTGGCTTATAGTGTTGCGTGGATTCTGACGCCTTGTTCTGGCACTCATGTACTTGGCACTCATGTGGATATAATTCCTTCCAAGATGGCAGAAAATTTTAGTAGAAATAAAATGTCACTCCGGAGAATCCACTAATGTTAAAATCAGGTTTTGAATGTAAACAATGTTCTTGATTGTTCAGCTTTGTTACACATCAGCTTTGATGTATACAGCAAAGAAGATACAGCAAAGTCGGTGAAAGCATGGAAGGTCACAAATTACAATCAATCAATCAATCAGAATAGAGCTGAAAGAGTCTTCTAGTTCAACCCTGTGCTCTGTTGTGGTTTGCCAGTAGTCTGTGCAGACAGCAGTGGAATTGGACAGGGGGGAAGAACGGGGACCAGTTCGGGAGTCTGGAAAGGACACGAACGAGGGTCCTGCATCCGATGCAGAGTTGGGGCCAGGACCATCTGGGAGTAGGGTGTTGACTCTGGAGCCTCCAGAGTCTGACAGCAGTGAGGCAGAGGAACAAGGGGAGCCTGTTCCCAGTGTGCAGAGCTGTTAGAAGGCAAGAGCAGCTGAGACAAAAGGTGGACTCAGGAGTAAGGCTGGAAGATGATTGCCCCTCCTATAAGGTATAAAGGACATGCAAAGGGAGAGAAAAATAAGTTGACCTCCTCTTCTTTGTGGCAGCTTCTCAAATACTGGAATATTGCTATCATGTCTTCCCTAGTTCTATTTTTCACTCGACTAGCCATACCCGATTCCTGCAACTGTTCTTCGCCTGTTTTAATCTCCAGGCCTTTAATCATCTTAGTTTCTCTTTTTTTTGTACAACATCTTTTTTTTGTAATGTGACCAATTTGGATGCAGTATTCCAGGTGTGGCCTTACCAAGGATTTATAAAGTGGTACTAATACTTCACAGGAGGCGCAGTGCCTCAGTGGCTAAGATGCTGAGCTTGTCGATCAGAAAGCTCAGCAGTTTAGCTGTTTGAATCCCTAGTGCCACGTAATGGAATGAGCTCCCACTACTTGTCTCAGATTCTGCCAACCTAGCAATTCGAAAGCCTGTAAAAATACAAGTAGAAAAATAAGGATCACTTTGGTGGGAAGGTAACAGCGTTCCATGGGCCTTCAGCGTTTAGTGATGCCAGCCACATAACCACGGAGACATCTTCAGATAAGCGTTGCCCCTTCGGCTTTGTAACAGAGATGAGCACTGCCCCCTAGAGCTGGAAACGACTTGCACTTATGTGCAAGGGGAACCTTTACTTTGACTAATACTGCACATGATTTTGATTTTTAAGCAACCAAGGATTGCATGAGTTTTTTTGGGGGAATCACATGTAATAATTGTGGCAAAAATAGATGCATCTTTCCAGCAGGGTCTGGCATTTCGAGTCTTTCAGTGGTGTACCCACTACCACCACTGTAATGGAGCCCATCCACTCACCAGTGGTGAAAGTAGCGCTGATGGGAGAACTTCGGTTTCCTTCCTTTTCCCCATAGACATTGGCCCAATATTCCATGTCCCTTTGTAGCTCTGACAGTTGAAGCTGGACACGATTTCCTGGAACTGATTCAGAGACCTGTGAGCCTGGGGGGTGGGGAATGCAGAAATAGGTAAATACAGAGAGGAAATCTATTCCTAGTATAGCCTAAACCAAACCAAATCAATAGTCTAGGACAGGAGTCTCCATACTTGGCAATTTTAAGACTTGTGGACTTCCACTCCCAGAATCCTCCAGCCAACTGTCAACTCTGAAGTGAACCTGGCTGAAGCCATCTTTTGCTGCCTTATAGTTGTCACGAAGTCTGGAGGTGGGGGAGGGAAGGGAGGTAGATAGACAGACTAGCAGTCATAACAAAAAGCTTCCTCGTGGGTACCAAGGTCATCCCAGAAGGTGGCAGTTGGTGGAGAAGAGGAGTGACCAAGGAACCCGCCAAATGCCTTATTCAGACAATATGACCAGTGACATTTGGGGAGGGGAACAATTACTCTTTTAGTTATGCTACAAACATAGGAAAACTTTCAGAGTTGGTTTTCACTAGCTGCGCTGATATGATGCATTCAATAAACATGTTCCTTGAGGAATCTGCTTGCCTCAGAGTTCTATTTCCAATGGGCGCGTTACTCAGAACGCTGACACCAACATGGCTGTCTGGAAAATTATGGGAGTTGAAGTCCAGTTTGGGGGGCCCTGGTCTAAGAAGAATGGATAACAGAGTACAGAACGCAATAAGATGAAAATATAAATACACAAGATTAAAATACTGTAGGAAAAGAAAAATCTAAAGCAGCTAAATCTCCTTTATAGCAACTTCATACATGCCACCTCTCAACAGTTTCCTATCCTGGCATCCAGAGGACACGACATAATTTCATCCATTACTTTCTCCTCTCTAAACTTCTCACTGCTCTTTCTGGGGATCTCATTACCTCCATTCAAACACAACTTTTTCAGAGTTCTTTGCTTATAGATTCCTCCTTTTACACAACAGTTTTCAAATTGAAAACTTGGTCCTCATTCAAATAACCTTTCATGCCATTGTCAGAACTTCAGAACCGAGTTATAAGTACCTTTTGGGAGGGGGTGGGGAGGGTATCATAATTTTGAATGATTGCTCAGTGACTGTCGTTAAGCAAGGAATACCTGTGTTCAGAGTTTAAGTGGGCACATATAGAAAAGCACAGAGATGTCCTAACAGGAGGAACGTGAAGGCATTGAGCTAAGCAGAAGAAAGGATGAAAAAGAAACTGAAGATTGTTGACACGCTCAGGAAAATATATTTTAAATTACAGCATGGAGGCTGCGGTGGCTCGCGTGGTAGGATATTGGTCCTTTGTACCACTGAGGTCAGCAGCTTGGTGGCTCGATTCCCGTGAGCGACTAAACCGTGGAGGGACAAGAAAGGAGCCTCCTCTGCCTGTCTACCGGCATCCAGGTGTCCCGTGGGTAAAGATAACACTGCCTGAAAAAAATTCCTTTCACAGAGGCAGCCAGGCACCTCAGTGATCCTTGGCTAACACGTGCCATACGCTAAATAAATAAATTACTTAAATTAAAGTGGTCACAACATGGTGTGAGACCACATTTACATAAGAGAGTTAGCCTTTTTGGGAATGAGGCATGATCTCAAAAGGCAGGTTTATGGCCAACTGACTGACTCCACATGCTTCACAAGCTCTTATTTCTTACCGGTGCCAGTGATAGGTCCATACGTGACAATGTAGTTGTTCATCTCAGCCACAGCGGGATGCCACATCAGAATGGCAGAGGTATCAGTTACATTGACGGCCCGCAAATCGGAAGGCCCATCTGGCACTGTGAGTTAAAGAAGGAAAGGATTGCCTGAATGTTTCCCCCAAAAGGGACTCCCTACGCCAGAGTTCCACAACCTTTCTGGGTTGGTGGCCTGGAGCAGGGTTGGGGAGGGGGAAAGAGGGGATGATTTTGTAGGAGGGGCAGGCCCACATGTGTGCACACACACAACATCGTGGCAATGCTCACACAAGTGGGACCGCCAGTGCCTGTAATGAGGTTTACATAAGTGGAACTGCGACCGCCCACGATGATGGCCGCATGAGGAAGACTGCAATCGCCCGCAGTGATGCTTGTGCGAATGGGGTAATAACTTCCCACGATGATGCTTGTGTGAGTCGGACTGTAACTGCCCATGATGGTTGTGCTGATGCTCATGTGAGTGGGATCGAGTGCGCAGCCAAGCATGCAACAGCTGGCCACTCACACTGCCTGTTAAGAGATTAGGTCACGGCCAGGTAGTGGGCTGCGGCCCACAGGTTGGGGACCCCTGTCCGACACTGTGGAAAAAGACATGACCTTCTGGAAGGATACAGTGTGGTATATAACCACCACCTATCTCCTGTCAGCAACACTGTTTACAACACAATCCTTTCAGTAGTACCAAAAAGGTTCTACACCCATTTACCCTCAAAGGCTCCAATGACTCTCAGACAGCCAATGACCAACCTTCAGAGTGATACGGTCAGGTGACTGCTAAGAATATACATCCTTCCATTTCCCACCATTCTGCCAGAACTGAAGAAGCTTTCTGGATGAGAAGCAAAATGTTTTCAAGGGAAAAAAAAATATCAAGAAAGTCCAGTTGCCTTTTGAGCAACATCTTTGGGATAACCATGACTTGGATGACTGAGAATCTCCATAGACAGGGTGGTATAAGAGAGCTTCACAGATGTGGATCCTTGGGCAAAGCTAGATCAATGAAATATAGTGGCCTGGTATTTGGGGTATTGTCTGTTTCCCAACTTGGCTTACTTCAAAGGATTGGCACTAAATGAATCAATAAGGGAATCAATCAATAAGGTAATTAATCAATAAATAAGTAGATCTGTTGGTATATAACATTTAAGCTTCTTGCCCTCATGAATTACCTGTAGTGATGTAGCCTACCAATGGCTCACTCTCTTCAAACCCACGGATAGACATTACAGTGACCTCATAGCTGGTTCCAGGAGTCAGATCCTCAATGAGTGTCCTCAGTTCAGATCCATCCACTGGAATGCTTTTGGGCTCCCCTGAAAACAGGGGAAAAAAAAAACAGAGCTGATATTTTTGCCTCAAATGTTATGAAGTGCTGGATAGATATTTGATTTCTTGATGCAGTGCTCTCCAATATGGTACACAGCTTCTTGAGCTAGCATGGGAAAGGCACAATGTCAGCTTTGGAAGACATATTAGCACTAGAAGCTTCTAACACTGACACACATCTTGGCTGAGCATGATGGGGTTTGTCACCCAAATCATTTGGAGAGGACCAGACTGGAAAAGCTCGCACTGAAATACAGTCTGACTGAATAATAACATTTCTGGAAGGGGTTTGCTATTGCTGTGTCTTTTTTAGGGCTGAGAGTAAGGACTGACTCAATTTCACCGACTTAGTCTCTGTGCCTGAGGCAAGACTAGAACACAGTTTCCCAACTTTTAGTCCAGCACCTTAATCATACACCAAGGGTCTTCAAACTTGGCAAGTGTAAGACTTGTGGACTTCCACTCCCAGAATTCCTGAGCTAACATGATTGGAGGAGGAATTCTGGGAGTTGAAGTCCACAAGCCTTAAAGCTGCCAAGTTTCAAGACCCCTGCATCTAACTCTTAATCATAACCCTGTTTCCAAATAAATCACATTACATTGATTCATAATGTTTGGCTTTTTCTCTGACTCTATTTCTATTCCACTTTAACTCTTTCTGCCATATTGTGTGACCTCAACTAAGACGTTCTGTGTGCTGTTAACAGACACTCCTGAGGAACAAGTAGATAAAGATCTTCACCACCATCTGAAGGCTGGAAAGAAACTTTGTAGCCATCAATGCGAGAGGAGGAGGGTCTCCAGTTGGCTACCACAGAGGTCTCACGAATGTCACTAAACCGCAAGTCCTGGGGACCATCCAGCTCTGGAAGAAAGGAGAAGAGAATAAGCCAGAGGTGGATCTGTGTGTCTTTTTGGAGAAAAATCAAACAAGGAAGACACCATTGTAGGAAGAGTCCATTTCTTAGTCAAAAGAGGAAATAACCAAGCAACTAAGAAAATCTCTTTAGTTCTAGATTGCTTCTCTTCTGGATTAGTTTCCACCAAATGGATGGACACTCATCAAGGAGACAAGCAATCTAGAACTAAGGATAAATTTCCTGGCAGTTTACAACAATTAATCAGTGGAATAACTTGCCTCCAGAAGTTGTGAATGCTGCAACACTGGAAGTTTTGAAGAAGAGATGGGATAACCATTTGTCTGATTCCTGCATGAGCAAGGGGTTGGACTAGAAGACCTCCAACATCCCTTCCAACCTTCTTATTCTATTCTATTCTAATCCCCTAACATAGAGCTCTACAAACTTGACAGTTTTAAGACTTGTGGACTTCAACTCTCAGAATTCCCACAGCTAGCATGGGAGTTGAAGTCTACAAGTCTTAAAGCTGCCAAGTTTGGAGGGGCCTACTCGAATGTAAAACAAAACAGAAGAAGAAGAAGGAGAAGGAGAAGGAGAAGGAGAAGGAGAAGGAGAAGGAGAAGGAGAAGGAGAAGGAGAAGAAGAAGAAGAAGAAGAAGAAGAAGAAGAAGAAGAAGAAGAAG
>BLBF01000079.1:654784-672876 GCA_015471245.1 Laticauda colubrina | reverse complement strand
AGAAGAAGAAGAAGAAGAAGAAGAAGAAGAAGAAGAAGAAGAAGAAGAAGAAGAAGAAGAAGAAGAAGAAGAAGAAGAAGAAGAAGAAGAAGAAGAAGAAGAAGAAGGGGAGGAGAGGATGAAGAGAAGGAGGAGGAAGAAGAAAAGAAGAAGAGGAGGAGGAGGGGAAGGGGTAAATGTTACAATTGCTGTAAAACACAGAAAGAGGTTATGTGGGGAAACCGCCTTGGGTGGGTGGCTACAGCCAGAAAAATGTTGAATTTCCTTTTTCCTTGCCCCAAGGCCTCAGTCCAAAATGGGGCTTTGCTCTCCCCTTCTGCCTTTTATGAAGAAATAAAAACAGTTACAATCCAGATGTAGCTGCAGCTGAGCCCTTCTGAGAAAGAGAGTACAGAAACGAGGCCTGCAGTTTGGCACGTGTCTCTTACACGCTCGCCCCTTTCCTTTAAAAGTCTTCCCCTCCCTCCCACTTGGGATCCATGGTGGCCAATCTGGCGTACCACAAAGTAAACAGCAAAAGTTCCAAAGATGAATTTACTCCGGTTTGACACAAAGAAACCACAGCTGGAAGCTGGCCCAGCCTGATGCGAACCAAGCCAGGAATGCACAGCTGCTGAACTGCTTGTGGTCTTCCACAAGATCAGCTCTGGGCTCTTAAACATCGTGGCCTCTGCCTCGATGACCCAAAATGGCCTCCCTAGGGCAGATGAGCAGGTAGAGGTCAAGAATGGACAGAATCAAACTTTGGTAAAGATTGCTGGTTGTAGTGGAGGTAAGTAGAAAATGGACTCTCTGCATGGTTTCTGGGCAATGGTGGAACAGTGTCTTGTCAGCTATTTTTACCTCCCCCAGAAGTCCTAAGAAAGAGGGCTTTATTATGGTTAGTTCCTAGCTTATTCCCAGGGTAGAGGGAGGGAACCAGGAAGAACATCATTGGCTACTACTGCTGTTGTTGACATGCCTCCCCTGTGAAATCTGGAATGATGACGAAAGCAGCCAAGAAATGCCTCCCTCTTCCTCCTCTGGTTTGTAGCCAAAGATTCCCAGACTTTTCCAGCAAGGCTGAACTATTTCCCTAGCAGTTCTGTGAGTTCCAAGTCTTCCCAATCCTTCACTTCATATTTGTCAGGGATACCCCAAGACATGAAGCTTGCCTTTCACCATCATCCCACCTCTGGGGTCTGAAAGATCCTTATTCTCATCTTTCTGTGACATCACAGAAGCACAGCCAACAGTTATGGCGCAAGACTTTTAAGCAAGAGGCATGTTTGCAGCTTTGCCATTGAATGAATGAATGAATGAATGAATGAATGAATGAATGAATGAATGAATGATCCATCCATCCATCCATCCATCCATCCATAAATCTATATGCTTTTTGTCTAGCTATTATCTATATCTGTCTATCTGTCAAACCATCTGTATTCTATTCTATTCTATTCTATTCTATTCTATTCTATTCTATTTCTATCATCTATCTTTGTCATCTATCTCTATTTATCACCTCTCACTCTCTCCCCTCTCCCCCCAATGAGTGAATCTATATGCTTTTTCTCTAGTTAGCTATGATCTGTATCTATCTATCTGTCTGTCTGTCTGTCTAACCATCTGTCCATTTCTCTCTCTTTCTATCGATATGTATCATCTATCCCTCTATAGATCATCTATCCTTCTATTGATCATCTATCACCTATCTATTCATTCATTCTGTCTGTCTGTCTGTCTATCATCCATCTATCTGTGTGTCTGTCTGTCTGTCTATCTGTCTGTCTGTCAATCTAATTATCTAGTTATCTAGTTCTAGTTCTTGATATGTTTTAGACTCAAGTCCCCTAATCATCCTGGTTGCTCTTCTCTGCACTTTTTTGAGAATCTCAACATCTTTTTTTATAATGTGGTGACCAAAACTGAATGCAGCACTCTAGGTGTGGTCTTACTAAGGCTTAGTATTAATACCTCACTTGATCTTGATTGTATCTCTCTATTAATGCAATTTAGGATTGCATTGGCTTTTTTGGCTGTTGCAAAACACTGCTGGCTCATATTTAGCTGGTTGTCCACTAACACTCCAAGATTCCTGTCACAATAACTGCTATTAAGCCTGGTTTCACCCAATATATATGTGTACTTTTGGTTTTTCTTGCCTAAGTGTAGGATTTTACTTTTCTCTACATTAGATTTCATTTTGTTAGATAGGGCCCAGTGTTCAAGTCTGTCAAGATCTTAAGCCTATCTTCTAGGGTGTAAGCTATTCCTGCCAGCTTTGATAAGTTCCCCTTCTATTCCCTCCTCATCTATGTCGTTAATGAAGATATTGAAGAGTACTGGACCTAAGACAGAACCTTGTGGCACCCCACTGCTTACTTCCTCCATGTAGACTTAGACCCATTAAGGACTACTCGCTGAGTATGGTTTGTCAGCCAGTTGTGAACCCATCTGGTGGGGATGCTACCTATCCCAATTTCATTGAGAAGTTTGTTTGTTTTTTTACATTGGGGAAACCCTTGCTGCCCCTTTACCTAGCCCGCTTGTCCTTGCTCCAGTGTTGATATCGGCCACTTCTGATTCATCCTTGATGCCATAGACCGTAAGGCTGTATTCGGTACTGGGTGCAAGTCCTTGGAGGAGGATGGAGCGCTCGTCCCCAGGCACTTTAATTTCTTTGGCTGGTGTTTGGCCTCTTCCCAAACTGTCTTTCCATCTCACAAGAAAGGAGTCAAATTCCCCCTCTGGGACATCCCAGCTGAGCTGCAGAGCAGTGGACGTCACTTCAGAGACCACAAGATGATCCAGCAAGGGAGCTGGAATGCTGGTGCTTTCTGAGAAAGCTACAGGAGAAAGGAATGCAAATGGGTGACGAGTCCACAAGCTGGAAATTAGTTCAAATTAAGATAGGTAACATTCTTTTGACTCCCAGGGTCAGTCTTTGTGACTTGTGTTTCAGGGTCTGGTGGAATAGCAATAGCACTTAAATTTATATACCACATCACAGTGCTTTCTAGCTCACTCTAAGCAGTTTACAGAGTCAGCATCTTACTCCCCCCAACAATCTGGGTCCTCATTTTACTGACCTCAGAAGGATGGAAGGCTGAGTCAACCTTGAGCCTGGTAAGATTTGAACTGCAAAATTGCAGGCAGTCGGCAGGCAGCAGAAGGAGCTGCACTCTAACCAATGTGCCACCGCGGCTCATAATCACAACATTAAGTGAACATAATTATCACCCTTCTCCCCTCCCAACTCCTCCATGTTCTTAGGGGTTCAGGTGAGTTTCTAAGTGGGGTTTTCAGGGATTGAGTACTGAAATGTCTACAAAGAGAGAGAGAGAGAGAGAGAGAGAGAGAGGGAGGGAGGGAGGGAGAGAGAGAGAGAGAGAGAGAGATACTCACCTGCAGTGACAGCATCAATTGAGACTGGTCCAAACTGTTTCTTCTCAGAGAGACCATAGAGGCTGAACTTATATTTGTGGGAAGGTATTAAGTTGGAGATGAAAACTGTCCAGGAGTCCGCACCAACAGGCACGGTTTGTGGGTTCCTTTGGGCGTCTTTGTATTGGATGAAAAAAGAGTCAAATTTTCCAGACGAGATAGTCCATGAAAGGCGGACAGAGTCATTGGTGACTTCAGAGATGGAGAGATCACCCAATTTAGGTTTAGCCTCCAAGTCCTTCACTTGAGCTGGAAGAAATCAAAATACAAAATGTCTACAGAGATTCTCAGTCATCCAGGACACGGTTGTCCCAATGGTGCTTTTTTTCAAGAAGCGACTGGACTTTCTTGGTTTTTTGTTGAAGACATTTCTGTCGGAGCTGAAGAAGCTTCTTGGATTGAGAAGTGAAATGTGTTCAAAGAAAAACCAGAAAGTCCAGTCACCTCTTGAAAAGAAAAAGCATCTTTGTGACCAAAATACAAAATATTACAAAGGGTGTCAGAGTATATCCATTAACTGGCAGAGACATGGCTAACAAAGTCAGCAAGTGAGTAAGCATGGCAACAGACCAGTCAATGGGAGCTGACAGCCTGAGTGTGGTTTGACTTTGTGTGCTTTGCTGAGAATTGAAACTGAAACTAACTTGCTTGCTTGCTAAAACTGAAATCTGCTCTAAGCTGCTGCTGCTTGTGTTTTTGCTTATATTACGTTGAAAGCATCTACAAATAGTATTGTAAACTTTACTCATATTAATATGTTTATAAAGAAGTTAATAATCCTGCTAAATCAGTCTATGTATTTTCTGGACTTGAATTTATTCCCCCACACCATTGGAGCCATAGATGGCAAGCACGTGGCCTGCAAACTCTAATAAAGGGTGCCATGCTATTTGCAAAGGATTGAGGGATCTCGCACAGGGTATCGAAACTGGGTTCCATGGAAACCTAGGATCCTGAAGCTAGAATGGATTCCACAAAATGCGGGGGGGGGGGGGAACACTTTTTTGCAGAATGAAAAAAGGCATATTTCTTTGCAGGGATTGATTGATTGATTGATTGATTGATTGATTGATTTGAGTGGTGCAGTGCCTAGAGGTGGAGCTCTCACCTCACAATCAGGAGGCTGTGAATTTGATCCTAGGTAGAGGCTGATATTTCTCTCTCTGGGCATGATGAGACTGTTTCTGCTGAATATAATTCCACATTAGCGATGGGGAGGGCATCTGGCCAGTAAACACTCAGCTCCATTCCGTTGCCCAGACTCCACCCCACAAGGGATTATAGGGTTGTTAAAAGATTATGTATTTATTTATCTATTATTTATTTATCTAGAAAATGTATATGACCACTCCACTCACACACAGGAGGTTCCGGGCAGCTTACAACCTTTAAAAACTACAATGTAAAAGCCATAATCTTTCCTCCTCCCTGTGGCAGTGACAATAGAATCAGATCAACCACTGTCACAATATATTCATGAACTGGAATATAGCATGGTAACAAAGTCAGCCAATGAATAGGCATAGCAACCAAGTCAGCCAATGAGGACTATTTTGGAAACTGAAACTAAAAGTAGCCTAGGCTGGAAACTGAAACTAGAAGTAGCCTAGGCATGGCTCTATATTAAGCTCTGCAGCTCCTGTATGTTGAGCTCTGAGTCTGTCTATTGAAATGAAACTGGTTCTCTCCTCTGCTATGTATAATGCTTGCTACTGAAGTTACTTGCAAGATATTTCTCCCTAAGTTTGCTCCATGTTGGAGAAATCTACAACTAGTTTGTAAAATCTACTTATTATGTTTATAAAGATGTTACATGAAGCATCAGCCATCTGTGTTTATTTTCTGGTGCTGAATTAACGCTGCAAAACTCTGAATAACCACTTGATCGGCTCCATCTCCACTCATAGTCCTCAGGCCTGTGGAGACAAAACTGTATCTTCAGGCCTTTTGGAAAAGCAGCAAGATGGTGGCCAATCATACTTTAAGGGAATAGTGTCCTATAGCAGCAGTCTCCAACCTTCCCAGCTTTGTGGACTGGCCGGGGGAGGGAGGAGAGGGGATGGTTTCACACAAATGGCAAGTAGGTGAGCGTACGCACGGGCAGCTCCATGTGTGGGCATGCGTACCCCCCCGCTTGCAAAAATGAAGGTGTATGCGCATGCTCTCATGCCACTTCCATGGCCCAGTTTTGAACAGGCTGCAGCCCGATGTTGGGTCGCGTTCCGTGGATTGGGACCTCTGTTCTATGGGGAAGGGACCACCACTGAGAAGGCCCTTTCTTATGATCCTACCAGGTATACATCCTGAATAGAAGGGATCCACAACATACTGATGCATTCCTGTCCTGGTGAACCAGGTGGGGGAGAGGCAGTATAAGGGGGGGAGGCAGTATAAGGCTTTAAAGGTGATAACCAGCACCTTTAATTGTACCTGGAAGCAGATTGGCAGTCAATGCAGTTCTCACAAAAGACGTGACACATGGGCCAGTCTAGGATTGAGCAAAATTGTGTGGGCCTCTGCATTCTGAATTAATTGAAGCTCCTGGATACTCTTCAAGGGCAGCCCCATGTAAAGGGTATCTAAGCTGGGTTCCTTAGAACCCAGGGTTCTGTAAGGACTTGAATGGATTCTGCAAAATTCAAGGGTTGGGGGAACACTTTTTTCCCCCCCAAAAAAAGAAGGCATACTCTAATCCCTTGCAGACTTTTCTCTTATTAACTTGTAGAGAAGTTCCTCCCACCCCACTCTCTTAGTCCTGTTTTTTGCAAGGATGTATTGCTATTGCTATTATTGACTCTCAGAACTGCTGGCTGTGGAATTCTGGGAGTTGAAGTCCAGAAGTCTTAAAATTGCAAAGATTGAAGAGCCCTATTCCAACATAAAACAGAATAGAACAGAACAAAAAAAAAAAAAAAAGGAAGAGTAAATGTTATATTCACCCTAAAACACAACAAGGGGTTAATGAGGGAAACTGCCTTGGGGCAGGGTGGTGGAGGGGGGGTACAACCATCCCAGTTATATAAAGTTCTACCAGTTGCAGACTATCTTAAAAATACGAGTTCCAGGTATAGCTATAAAAGAAGAGACAGACATCACAATCTCCAGTACTTAAACCATATTAACCACTTAGCTTTCATTAGCCTCTGCTAACATCTTCAGAGTGTGAAAACTACCATTGAAGAGATATTCACCTTTATGCAGAGGGGAACCTTCAGGGCCTTCAGAGAAGGCCTTAAAAAAATCTGGACCAAAAAATATAAGTATTAAATTATTATATATAATCTATCTAATTTAATACAATACATTTAATACATTTTCTCTAATCTATGTTCTTAAGTTAAGTTTACTGTCAAGTTCACATCAGCAATGAAAGGGTTACTGTCCTGAAACATATTATCCAATCAGAATCGTCCGTCTCTATCAAAGCCCGGTTAGCTGGCTCATTAATTGGTTAGGACTTCATGAATCCAGGGGAAGGCCAAGCTATGTGTTTTGGTTTGGAGAGTGATGGGAAAACTGACCAATCACGGTTTGATTTTAAGTGGGTGGGACAAAAACAAAAGATCATAGGCCTTCGTGAAGTCCGAAAGGCGGGCAGAGGGGTGAGAGCGGTGAGTGACAATTAAATGGCGGAAGACGAGAACAAAGCTGTGGCTAGCTTGTTAGCATCGCCTTTTTCAAGGCGGCCTTTCACAGAAAAACTCCAAATAATAAAAAACGGAAGATGTGTAACTTCTGCTATATTGTGTATTTGAAATTGTATAGTTTGACGATGCTCATGAATTTATTTGTCAATGTGTGTATGGCTTGCTGTGCACCGTGATTTATAGCGCTGTCCATGGTGATGAAACCTCGCTGTCAGTGTCAGCAGTGTCACGTTCTCGGTGACCTCATTTTATATTTCCAGATTTGGGCTTATGTTTATTTAATGTAGCCACCAGTTTTATGAAGGTACTGTTGAGAATGTTTCTTGTTGCGGAGAATGTTATTGATGTTATGGTCTCTTTGTTTACACTCTTGTCATCCTTAATTAAAGGATTGCAGTTGTTGAACGCTTTCAATTCATCGTACTGTTTCTTTTTTTCCGCGATGATTTATTTTCTTGGCAGTGAGGGCTGAGGGGAAGGCCCAGCTGTAGTGCTCACGGTTCGCCACTGCCTTTATGCATCATTGTAATAGGCCCATCCATCCGCCTCCCACCTGTGATTACCTCTATTGCTTTTACTTCAGACATGTTAATCGATGGCGGCTTAAGTCCTATTGCTTCCTCCCCTATTGTGCCCCACTTAGGCTGCTCATCCCCAGGAGATGGTGCTGAATTGTCAGCTATTATTTTGACAGCATTCTCTCTGGCCCCTCCCTCACACCAGTTGGACACAGGCACATTTGATATATCAACCACATTCATTTGTTGTTTTGCCTGTGATCTCTTGTAATCAGCCTGGCTTGTTCCTCATTGTCCATGTCTATTGTAGCTTGAGGCAGGTATGCTAGGCTCCTCTGTATTTGGCCTGGACTGACTATGCCTTCGCAGGACGATTCTACATGCCCAAAAGTGGGGGGGATGGGGTTTGGTCCCTGCTCCCCGATGGGAATCAGTCTCTGCTTATCCTGCAGGATCTTTCTTGGTACCTCAATGCTTGGTAAGCCGGTAGTAGTTCGATGTGCCTATATTGATGGAATTATTGCTGGAAAACCAGGCTTCTTTCAGTAGGTGTCCTCCTTTAATTGCATTATGGGCAACAACTTCAGCCTCTTGAAAATTAACAGAGCTAATTACAGGTGGGAGGCAGGTGGATGGGCCTATTATGCACACAATGGCTAAACTGATCAAAGATGCATAAAGGCAATATCTCTTCAATGGTAGTTTTTACACTCTGATGATGTCAGCAGAGGCTAATGAAAACTAAGTGGATAATATAGTTTAATTTCTGGAGATCGTGATGTCTGTCTCTTCTTTTATTGTTCTACTAGTATATATAGATCGGCATACATGGCACCTAGGAAAAAATCTTGAAAATAAATAATGATGTGGAGAGAGAGAAGGATGTTATTTTTCCTCTTTTAAAAAAATGGAGTCTCTGACCTGTGACAGCTTCTATAGAGACAGGACCGAATCGTTTCTGTTGAGAGATGCCATAGAGGTTGAACTTATAGCTGTGGGAAGGCACCAAGTTGGAAATCACCACATCCCGGGCGTTGGTGTCTACAGACAACCCCTGGGGGTTGCCCTCTGCATCTCTGTACTCGATGCTGAAGGATTCAAATTTTCCAGTCAAGACCCACCAGGTGAGACGGAGAGTTGTGTCAGAAATGTCAGAAGTGGAGAGTTTCCCCAGTTTGGGTTGAGGAGCAACTTGCAGCCCTGAAGGTTTTGGGACTAAAGAAAAACAGAACAAAACAAAACAGAAAATTCAAATGTACTTGAGCTCTGGATCTGCTAGAGATCGTGGAAAGCAAGTGGAAGAATATTTGTGTCAGCTAACCAACTCCAAACCCATAAACTCTGAGACAAATTTTTTCTCAAAGTTCCATTTTATTAAGAGTTGTCATATTGGCACATCAGGGAAAACCAAAATCTGAATGTTCCAGGTTTTCCCTTCCCAAAAGAGAATCAAAGATCCATCCCCTGCATCCACCAGCCCATCACATGGCCCAATCAAATCTTCATCCCAACTAGAAACATCCTTCCAGGCACTCCTCTCCAGGTGCAGGGCAAGTTGTCCTTGACTCTCTGAGAAGAATGTTGTTGTGTCTAATCTTCTACCTCAATATGAAATCCCCCTTCCTAAATTCCCAGGCACTGAATGTGGCAGCCTCAAAGCTTCCAAGAAAAAGATGGCTTCCAAGGCTGACAATTTGGTTGATTGAGCCCAGTCCAGAGGTAAGAGGGAGGAAGAAGAGTTTATCTTAATTGATTCGGGATAAGTCTGCCAAGAAATCTGTTTGTATATTTATTAATAGAGCTTATATCAATGTTTCTCAACCGTGGCAACTTCCAAGATGTGTAGATTTCAAATCCCATAATTTCTGAGCCAAAATAGTAATGAAAAGAGTGACATTATTTTTACATTTTTCCAAATATCTTCAATTTCTGGAAAACCATTTTTATTTCATGGAAGGTCAAGAACCCCATGAGACTGTCTGGATCTATTGTGGGGAAAACTGAGATCTTATATCATTCTCATTTGTGGAATTGCTTTGTCTCATTGGAAAATATGCAAGCTGAGGCACAAGCCTGAAACTGCCATCCTGTATTTTGCTTTCACCGAATAGACATTTTAATTTGCCTGTCAATTAATAAAATATTTCTCTGGTCTTTTAGAGTTGCCAACAGAAAGGGAGGGGGGGGGGAGCAGTGCAGCAGCTTGCAAAACCAAAATTGCATTCCATAAATGTTTTCAAAGATAGTGTCGAGGTGACCGAAGTTTCTGCCACACAAAATTCTAACTGGAGAGCATGATTGATGACTCTTGGCTATGGATGTGTTCCATTGGAGAATATGAATTATGATACACCCAGGGGGTGAGGGAAATCCAGGGTCAAGGGTGACAATGAATGATGTATCTCAGAGTTGGCTACAGCCAGGCAGCACCCACATGTTTACTCCGAATAAATCTTTAAGTTTTGAAACTCTGGCTAGAGACTCATGATTTAAATGAGAGTAACTACCGGAGTTCTGACATTGTCCTTGCAAATTTTCCCAGTAGCAGTGTGAAACCTAAACTAGAAATGCGCTTTTGAGATCACAAATGTAGTTTTGTCTCATGAAGGAGAAGCATTATAGAAAGAAGAGGAATGGTTGCAAGGGTGGCTATTAGGCTGCAACTAACCTGTAACAGCCTCCACAGATATGGGGCCCAGACGCTTGCGACGGGAGACCCCATAAAGGTTGAACTTGTATCGGTGCGAAGGGACCAAGTCATGGAAGCGCAGCGATCGCAAACCTCCATCTACAGGCAATGCTTGGGATTTGCCTGCATCATCCCGGTACTGGATAATGAAAGAGTCGAAATTCCCAGATTCCACAGTCCAGGACAGAAGAAGGGATTCCGACGTGATGTTATGAGCTGACAAGGTTCCCAGCTTGAGTGGTTGGGTGCCTTGGCCTGGAAGAGAGAAGGAAGACGATCTGGTTTGAAAATAGGGCAATGCCGGTTTTCGTGTTACTGATTATACATAGGACTCTTGCTTGGGATTTGGGTGGGCTGATTTTGTCTCTTTTAAAAATATATACAGAAGAGGGGGGGAGGGAGAGGGAGAGAGAGAGGAAGAGAGAGACAGAGAGAGAGAGATGGGGGGAGAGAGAAAGAAAACAGCAAAATCAATACAACTGAAAAAAGTGAGGTTACAGGATCAGATCTGTACAATTTTTATTTGAAAAAACAAATAATCTCTCTCTCTCTCTGTGTGTCCCTCCCTCTCTCTCTCTCTCTCTCTCCCCCCCCTTGGAATCATTCTTGACTCATAAGGAATGTCTTTCAGTTTTAAGATTTGGGGAAGTGGTTTGCTTTGGCTTTTTTCTTCCTAGGGCTGCGAGGTAGGCCCAAAGTCACAGTCTTCCAGTTTCTGGAAGATCTTTCTGTACGTTATAGTATATTACTGTTGTACCATGTAAGTCACAATGGTAACAGATTGGTGGGCTGCCCTCTGATTTCCACAAAATAAACAAACAAAGACATAATCAGTGAACACCATCGTCAAGTCCCCAAAGCCCAATTTCCCTCTGACCTGTGATGGCATTGGTAGAAATGGGACCAAGGCGTTTGCGCCCATTCAGGCCGTACAGATTGAACTTGTATCTGTGAGAAGGAGCCAGGCTGGTGACGGTGATGTCCCGTGAAGTGCCATTGAGGGGCAGGACTTGGGGCTTGCCCTCAGAGTCCTTGTATTGGAGCAGGAAAGAATCAAAATTCCCAGCAGCCACAGTCCAGAACAGAGCCACTGAGTTGTTCGTGACCCGAGAGATGGAGAGATCTCCTAGCTGGGGCTGAATATTCCTTCCTCCTTCAGATATCTCTGCAATAGAGAACGATAAAGAAGAAAATAGATGCTTGTCAAGCTTGAAATTACATAAATGTTTAGATCTGTCATATCTCCCTCAGCTTGAGTGCATCAGGCAGAAGGCCAATCTGAGAAAACTGGGAGCAGAAAAAGCTGGAGAAGAGGTAGAATGAATGAATGAATGAATGAATGAATGAATGAATGAATGAATGAATGAATGAATTCTTTATTGGCCAAGTGTGATTAGACACACAAGATATTTGTCTTGGTGCATATGCTCTCAGTGTACATAAAAAGAAAAGGTACATTCATCAAGAATCATAAGGTACAACACTTAATAATAGTCATAGGGTACAAATTAAGCAATCAAATCATACTAGGAAACAGTCAATACACAGTAAATCGTAAGGATACAAATGACAAAGTTACAGTCATACAGTCACAAGTGGAAGGGAATGGGTGATAAGAGTGATGAGAAGATTAATAGTAATAGTTAATGCAGACTTAGTAAATAGTTGGGCAGTGTTGAGGGATTTATTTGTTTAGCAGAGTGATGGCGTTCATGGGAAAAAACTGTCCTTGTGTCTAGTAGTTCTTGTGTGAGTGCCCTATAACTTCATTTTGAGGGAAGGAGTTGAAACAGTTTATGTCCGGGATGTGAGGGGTCTGTAAATATTTTCACAGCCCTCTTTTTGTCTCGTGCAGTGTACAGGTCCTCGACTAAAGGCAGGTGGGCAGTAATTGTTCTTTCTGCAGTCCTAATTATCCTCTGAAATTGTACCTGAGGTATTTTTCCCCCCAAAAAAGTAACTGGATTTGTTTTTCCTTGAAGACATAATGCTTCTCATCCTAGGAGCTTCTTCAGTCCTGACTGAATGGCGGAGGATGGAAGGATTGATATTCTTTGCAGTCATCTGGTCATTTCTGAGAGCCGTTGAGGCCATCTGTAGGTTTATCTGTGCCTTCAGGGTCACCTGATAGTACAAATGGGTGTGGAACCTTCTTGGAATTGCTGAAAGGACTGTGTTGTAAAGAGGAGGTAGATGGTGTCGTATCCCCTCCCTCTCTGTTGAGAGAGGGATGTTCAACCTTAATATAGATGGCCTCTTGTCCAAAGTATGCATTTTGCTGTCTTCAAAAGAGTGACCTTTGTCGTTCAAATGTAGATGGATTGTTGAATCTTGTCCTGATGGGCCAAGGGGCCTCAAGATTCTCAGAAAGAGAACTAACCACTAGATGACTGAAAGGAATATAAATCCTTCCATCCTCCATCATTCACTCAGAACTGAAGAAGCTTCCTGGATAAGAAGTGAAACATCTTCAAGGAAAAACAAAGCCCAGTTGCCTTTTGAAAAAAAAAAGCACCTTTGGGACAACTGTGACCTGGACGACTGAGAATCTCCACAGACAATGAAATCGTACAATTCCAGGATTCGGAAAGTCAAGGAGCTGCAGGGATTTGAGGAGATAATATTTACAACTGTTTAGACCTGTGAGCTGCTCAGAGTCACTTGGCTGAGATGAGGGTCCCAAAATCCATTTGGGCATCTGTTAGAAATATAGACACCTGTTGGCTAAATCAATGAGTTGATATGTGGGAAGAAATAACCATCTGGTTTAGTTCCAAGCCAGGAGAAAGACACTGGAAGCATGGAGGCTGCTTGGAAAGATGGTTTAAGAATGAGCAGAACCATGATGGCCATGGTTCTGGTCAGTGGTGGGATTCAAATTTTTTTACTATCGGTTCTGTGGGTGTGGCTGTGAGTGTGGCTTGGTGGGCATGGCAGGGGAAAGATACTGCAAAATCTCCATTCCCACCCCATTCCAGGGGAAGGTTACTGAAAAATCTCCATTTCCTCCCCACCCCACTAACCTGCTTTCCAGTTCCGTTCTCCTGTGCAGGGCAATTAAAGACCCAGCTGATCAGCTGGGACTCGGGAGGCAGAGAATAGATGGGGTGGGGCCAGTAAGAGATGGCATTCTGAACTACTCAAAATTTCCGCTACCAGAACTGGTCAGAACCTGCTGAACATCACCTCTGGTTCTGGTGCAGCTGACAAAATGGAGTTGAGAGTGAGGGGTTTTATACCTTCTTTGGGTTTTGCACTTGAACTCCCTGTTCCTGTGCATGAATATGTATTCTATAGGCTGCTGTCAGACTCCCATGAGGCCATGTAAGGGTTATGTAGAGGTCAGAGCTGGCTCTATCGGCAAAGTACAAATCCTAGGTGTTTGTCTGAGCTAAGTTTGGTTGAAGTTTCTGAGAGTGATGCAATCAAGGAGCTTGTGTTCTGAATGGGTGTTGGGTAGATCCTATTGTGGCTTAATGGCTTTTTCCTCTGATGGAAGTTTGGTGTTAGGAATTACTAGTAACCTAACTGTTGGTTTGGAAATATATAAACCAGGATAGACATTTAATACTGTCTCTTTAAGAGAATGCTAAAATTGTAATTGGGTATGGTTCCTCAAATGACCATAAGATGGAGCCAGAAACCTGGGTTATTAGTTCTGTTGTTGTTAGTTTCTAGTCGTTCATTGGTCAAATTTTTTGGTTCCTGCATTTTTCCCTATTGACTTTTGCTAATTGACTGTTGTTCTTGGATTGCTGTGAGTCTATTTACTGAACAGTTTGTGATACTGGAATTTGATTTTTGGATTATCCCTGGACTGAATACTGACTGCTTTAACCGTGTATGACTTGGACTGATTTTTGGACTTTGCTTAACCATTTACTGGAAGTAAAACCTTTTTTTGCTTAACCATTTACTGGAAGTAAAAAACATTTTACTGGAAGTAAAATTTTACTATTCAGTGTATCTGTGTGCTGGTCATGTGTTATTCAACATCACTCTCACTACATCTCCCTGTGTGCACTCATTCTTCTAACAGGGAATTACCTCAACAGCATTTGCTTATGAATAGAGCTACCTATCTCTTTATCTCTTAAGTGCTGATGTCTGCTGTGGGCTATTAAGAAAAGGTGGGGGTTGCTTTCTCCTTCTAAAAAAACATGTTTCTCCATTTCTCATCTAGGGAAATATAATATCCTGCCTTTTTAATATTTCTCAAAATATTTTCTTCTTCCAGGAGAGGATTGGTTACTAACTTTCTACAGATCCATCAGTCAATAACTGACCTGTCACAGTGTGAACTGAGAGAGGCCCAAGGTGCCTGTAGCCAGAAACTCCAAATAGGTCAAATTCATACGTCTGTGAAGCTGTGAGGTTGTAGAGATGGAGGGAGCGCGTGGTTCCGTCAACGGGTACCGTCTGGGGCTTGCCTGAAGCATCCTTATACTGGATAATAAAGGAGTCAAAGCTTCCTTCCTGGATGCTCCAGGAGAGGAGAAGGGAATCAGGAGTGACCTCAGAAACAGTGACTTCTCCAAGGCTGGGCGGGTTGCTCTTGCCTGTACTTTCCTCTGGTTGTTTCTTTTCTTCAACCTGCCCAGATGTTTCGGCAGCTGCAAAAATAAAAGAGGAAGATGGTGGAGGATCCTCAGGTATAACTGCCAGGAAACAATTTTGTCCCATTTTGATCTTTCTTGCCACAGCTGTTAAGGGAATCAATTGTTCACTTCAATTGTTAAGTGTCAGTTTTGGAAGCCATATTGAGATCCAACGCTCCCATGCTGCCACAACTGAGCCTGTGAAAGTGGGAGGGGGGAATTCATTGGAGGGTATCTAATTAGACATAATAACATTCTTTTTCTGTCATGTTGCGCATTGTGAAAGGAAGTTTACTTTGGGATGGATAGTGATTGGGCATGTGATATGATGATGGGTGTAGGGGATGGATTTGTCGTTTTTACTTATTATAAGGAAGCCCGAACTTTCAGATTTGGGATTCCACAGTTGTGCCAGTTACTGTCCCAATAAAAGGAACTTTAGAGAGATGTCTGTCTTGGAGTTATTGGCTGGAATGGAGGTTTGCTGGAATGCTGACATTAAGTTAGTTCAGTGAATCTGGTTTCCCCATTCACTTTGCTGTCAGAATGTCACAAAAGGGGATCACGTGACCTCCTTTTGTCTTCCCACTTGGCCCCCTGTTAACAGCACAGTTCAAAGGTGTGTGGATTGCTCGGATAGTTTGAGATACGTATCAGTCCCTGGAGGAAACAGGGGTAAGATTTATAGACGAAACAGGAAAAGGATTTATGAAGGATTTAGATGGCAGAACCATATATCTTAATATAGGAAGGATGCAATTGATTACAGGCATATGACACCACAACCATTGTAAATATGAGCCAGTTGCCAATATTGGTGGGATTCAATTTTTTTTACTACTGGTTCTGTGGGTACGGCTTGGTGGGCATGGCTTTGTGGGTGTGGCAGGGGAAGGATACTGTAAAATTCCATTCCCTCCCCACCCACTAACCTGGTATCTCTTGTGCAGGGTAATAAAAGAAGACCCAGACGATCAGCTGGGACTTGGGAGCAAAGAACAGATGGGGGCGGGATCAGTCAGAGATGATATTTGCCAGTTCTCCAAACTACTCAAAATTTCCGCTACTGGTTCTCCAGAACTGGTCAGAACCTGCTGAATACCACCTCTGGTTGCCAAGCATTTGAATTTTGATCGCATGACCATGCTGTAATGGCCGTAAGTGTGAAAAATGGTCATAAGTTGCTTTTCTCATTGCTCTTGTAACTTAGGATGTCACTAAATGAACTGTGGTAAATCGAGGACTACCTGTAAGCAAATTTCAGATCATAAGGACAAGAAACTTGTGTTTCTGTTCAAATGAAAGCTTTGGGTGATGAAATGTCTGCAAGACAATCACCAAGTTCAGAGAACACCAAGTGTTGGTGGCATTCAGCAGGTTCTGACTAGTTCTGGAGAACCAGTAGTGGAAATTTTGAGTAATTCGAAGAACTGGCAAATACCAACTCTGACTGGCCCCATGCCCATCTATTCTCTGCCTCCCGAGTCCCAGGTGATCGGCTGGGTCTTCTTTTGTTGCCTTGCACAGGAGAATGGAGCTGGAAAGACAGTTAGTGGGGTGGGGAGGGAATGGGATTTTGCAGTATCCTTCCTTTGCCAAGCCCACCAAGCCACACCTACAGAACCAGTAGTACAGGGGTGGGATTCAATTTTTTGAAACAATCAGTTCTGTGGGCGTGGCTAGGTGGGTGTGGCTAGGTGGGCATGGTCATGCGTCTGGGTGGGTGTGGCTTTTTTTTTCAGTAAACCCCCCCTCCATTTTTTGGTCCTTCTGGGCCTCAGGGAAACCTCCTGGGGGAGCATTTTTGCTCCCACAAGGCTTCCCTGGGGCTCAGGAAGGGAAAAAATGGAGTGGGAGGGTTGTTGCTCCCCCTCTCCATTTTTTGTGCTTTCCTGGGCCTTAGAGAAATCTCCTGGGTGAAACAGTAAGACAGTGAGGGGAATCCTGGCACAGCTGATCATAGGAACAGCTGATCATCAGGAGGGGGAAAAAAAAGAAATACCTTAAGGAGTGACTGGGCAGGGAAGAACGCAGTCAGTGATTCAGGTATGCGCACAATGTTGTGCATGCACTATAAGGACTGACTGGGAGGGGTGGGCAGAGAGGGGTGGGGCCAGCCAGGGGCACAATTTGCTGGTTCTCCGAACTGTACTAAATCATAACAACCGGTTCTATAGAACCAGTCCAAACCGGTAGAATACCACCCCTGCAGTAGTAAAAAATTTTTAATCCCACCACTACCTCCCACCTGTTTTATCCAGCCCAGCAGGTGTTGCTAACCTGTTGTGAACATTTGGGCAGAGACTGGTCCAAGGCGCTGTTTTCCAAAGATACCATAAAGATTGAACTTGTACTTGTGAGAAGGTGATAGATTGGAAACGATGACATCACGGGAATCTCCTCTGAAAGGGAGCGCTTGAGGTCTTCCTTCAGCATCTTTGTACTGGACTGAGAAAGAATCAAAGCTTCCTTCTGGGACAGTCCATGATAGCCGGGCTGAATGGCTGGTGATCTCTGGGACTGAGAGCACGCCCAAGCGGGGGCTTCTCCCAGCAGAGACCTCCCAGTCCACATCTCCAGGCACACCTGGGGGCTTCTCATTGTCTGCTGGTGCTAAAGAGATAAGAAACATGGTTGAGTGAGTGAGACAGGGAGAGGCCGAAGCTGAAATATGATTAGTCTCATCTTTTTGTTTCTTTCTTTTTTTTCAAATACAAAGCTTACATCAGGAGTTTCCCAAATCTGGAGACCTCTAAACAGGTTTGACCACATCACCCAGGATTCCCAACAAGCACACATTTGGAAAAGTGGGATGTACTGGTCAAATAAGGATCCTATATGATCTAGCAATATAAAAAAGTGCTGGGAATTTCTTCACTGGTTTATTATGGTAAATAACCATTTTTCAAGGACATTGATTCAAAAATCTGCTCTGTTCCATATCTGTCTACTCCTAGTAACTTTGAAAAAAGATCCAAACATTTGTGTGCTTTATAATTGTACTGTTTCACAAAGATAGACAGATGATAAATGATAGATAGATATAGATGATAGATAGATAGATAGATAGATAGATAGATAGATAGATAGATAGATGGATGATAGGTAGATAGATAATGATAGATAGATAGATGATAGATGATAGATACATAGATAGAGATAGATAGATGATACATGATAGATAGATGATAGATAGATGATAGATACATAGATA
>BLBF01000079.1:642510-654774 GCA_015471245.1 Laticauda colubrina | reverse complement strand
ATGATACATGATAGATAGATGATAGATAGATGATAGATACATAGATAAAGATAGATAGATGATAAATGATAGATAGAGGATAGATAGATAATAGATAGATGAAAGAGACAGATAGATAGATGATAGATAGATAGATGATAGATGATAGATGATTGATTGATAGATAGATAGATGATAGATAGGTAGATTGATAGATTGATAGACAGATGATAGTTAGATAGATGATAGATAGATGATAGATAGATAGAGATAGATAGATAGATAAATAGATAGATGATAGATAGATGATAAATGATAGATAGATAGATGATAGATATAGATGGATGATAGATGATAAATAGATAGATAGATAGATAGATAGATAGATAGATAGATAGATAGATAGATAGATGATAGGTAGATAGGTAGATAGATAGATAGATAGATAGATAGATAGATAGATAGATAGATAGATAGATAGACAGACAGATAATTTTGTATCCCACCCTGGGTCATAACTCTATCTGAATGATGACCCAGGGTGCGATACAAAATAAACACAGTCACAAAAACCCAGTGAAGCCCCTTTTATTCCTTCACTTTGCATCCAAGCTCCAAATATCCTTGACGGAAGACAAAAAACTCCCACACAAGCAGTTACAAGAAGGATGGAAAAAACAACACAAACCAGGCAAGATAAGGGCTGGAGGACGTCCATAGATAACAGAACACACACTGGGAAGGATGCCAAACTCAGAGAGGAAACATAAACTAGAGATATTTCCACGCTTTGTTTCCAGCGTTCGCCTGTACACAAGTCCGTACTTTTATTCAGTTGTCACAGCTGCAGCCCATGAAGAGGATCAAGGCCCTCTCCTCCCCAATAGACTGCGTCTCTCCCTTATCCTGCATGCCCTAGGATGGAGATGGGACGGGCCTGGGTTCTCATCTGACTGCTCAGCTGGCCTCTGCCCTTCCTCAGCCTCTTCCACAACCTCCAGAGCCACACTTCCACTCCCCCTCCTCTCCCCAGAGTCAGTCTCCACTAGGGGCATGACAGATAGATAGATAGACAGACAGAAAAACAGACAGACGAGATAGAAAATAGAATACAGTGAAACCTCGGGTCACAAAAGCTTTGGTTAACAACTAAATCAAGTGACAGCCAAAATTTTTGGAAAATTGTTGCGAACAGATCCTCAGGTGGCGATCAAATACAGCTGTAGCAATTTCCCCTTCTTCCCCCGATTTTTTTATCTGTAAATATCCAGTCAGTCTTGTTTCCGGTCACAACCAAATCAGGTTGCGATTGAAGTCCTGGAACAGATAATGGTCGTGACCCAAGTTTCCACTGTAACAGAGTTGGAAGGAACCTTTGGAGGCTGGAGGCTTTTTAGTCCGACCCCTTGCTCAAGCATGATTGTCCAATCTCTTTTTGAAAACCTCCGGTGATGAAGCAACTTAATAGAACAGAATAACAGCGTGGGAAGGGACCTTGGAGGTCTTCTAGTCTAACCCCCTGCTCAGGAAACCTGCTGTCCCACTGCTCAGGAGACCCTATACCATTTCAGACAAATGGTTGCCCAATCTCTTCTTAAAAACTTGCAGTGTTGGAGCATTCACAACTTCCGAAGGCAAGTTGGTCCACTGATTAATTAATCTCACTGTCAGAAAATTTCTCCTTAGTTCTAGGTTACTTTTCTCCTGGTTAGTTTCCATCTATTGTTTCTTGTCCGGCTTTTTGGTGCTTGGGAAAATAGCCTGACCCTTTTAAATTTATTTTAATATATTCTGATTTATTGTTTAATTGAGTCAAGAATGACATCACAATAGGCAAGCTGGCCAACACACAAATCTAACAAACACATAAATAAGCTGAGAAATCAAAGCTCTAAGAAAGGGCTACTTGGAAGAGAATGATCCTATGCAAAGGAAAAACAGGGAAGAAAAAATGCAAAGGGAAGAATCCTATTGTTTAAACTAGGATCCTATTGTTTTATGATTGGTGGCCTTCAAATCCCAGAATTCCTGAGTCACGCAGGCTCAGGAATTCTGGGAGTTGAAGGCCACAAGTTATAGCAATAGCACTAGCAGTTAGACTTATTTTATAGTGCTCATTTTATAGTGCTTTACAGCCCTCTCTAGCACTTTTACAGAGTCAGCATATTGGCCTCAACAATCTGGAACTTCATTTTACCCATCTTGGAAGCAGTGGTGGGATTCAATTTTTTTTACTACTGGTTTTGTGGGTGTGGCTTGCTGGGCTTGGCAGGATACTGTAAAATCTTCAGTGAGATGTGGGTATTTTCCAGTTTTCCAAACTACTCAAAATATCCACTACTGGTTCTCCAGAACTGGCCAGAACCTGCTGAACACCACCTCTGCTTGGAAGGATGGAAGGCTGAGTCAAACCTTGAGACTGGTGGGATTTGAACTGCCAAATTGCAGGCAGCTGATAATCAGCAGAAGTGCCCTGCAGTTCTGCACTCTAACCACTGCGCCACCGAAGCTCTTATAAAGGGGCCATCATTCCCCACCTCTGGTTTAAACCTGCTACTCACTTGTGATGGTACTGGCAGTGATTGGTCCAAAGCGCCTGCGTCCAGAGATGCCATACAGATTGAACTTGTACCTATGGGAAGGTACTAGATGATAGATCACAATGTTGTTGGTTCCCTTGTCCACAGGAACCATTTGTGGTTTGTTTTCTGCATCTTTGTATTGGATCTGGAAGGAGTCAAAGGTCTCAGCAGGGACGTTCCAAGAGAGCCGGGCAGAATTGCTGGTGACATCAGACACAGAGAGCTCCCCCAAACTGGGATTTGGAGATGGACTGGGAGATCCACTCTCCTCTGTGCCCTGACTTGGAGATCGTGGAGCTGTAAAAAAAAAAAAAAAGGAAGAGTGGAAAAAAAATAAATAAGGGCTGGGAAAAAAGACGATTGCCAACTAAAATCCAGACTGTGGACTTCCTAGTCTACGTGTCTGCTGTTCATCTGATATTGAGGGGGTGAACGATAAGATACTAACTCACTTCAATGAATTTTTTATTCGCCCACACCACAACAACAGGTAACAGCGATCAAATTATGTCTAAAGTCAACTCTGGTTTTTGTTGCAACCCAGAGCTGTATTTATACAAATTATACCTTGGATAATAACATAATTAGTATATAACTAATAACCACCTTCCGGCCGCCTTCACTGTCTAACATCCGACATCCTTAAATTAAAAAAATATGGTAACTGCACCTTCCCCCTGCTCGATGATTCCATGCACCCCAGTGACTATTTACCCCATCCCCCATTTGCCCCGCACCATTATTACACCACCACCTTCTTGACATCCAGCCATGAATCATCATTATTGCACCACTCCTTGTCAGGAAGTCTATGTCAGTCATTTGAGGAATTTTCATCATAACACCAACGTGGTAACACAGTCAATGAAAGGTAAGTAAAAGACTATGGTCATATCACATCTCGGCTGTCTCGGCTGTCTCGGCTGTCTCGGCTCCAGCCCATTCTTCATTGGAGTCATGACACTACGGTTTCTCAAACTTGGCAACTTTAAAATATGTGGATTTCAACTCCCAGAATTCTGGGAGTCGAAGCCCAATTACATCTGAAAGTAGCCAACGTTGAAAAATACTTGTCCAGCCACCAAATTTATAGACTCTAGAAAGAGTCCAGAAAAGAGCAAGAAAGACAATTAGGGGGGTGGAGGCTAAAACATATGAAGAATGGTTGCAGGAACTGGGTATGTCTAGTTTAATGAAAAGAAGGATCAGAAGGTGACATGATAGTAGCGTTCCAATATTTCAGGGTCTGCCACAAAGAAGAGGGAGTCAAGCTTTAACTGAGTTGGAAGGGACCTTGGAAATCTTCTAGTCTTCTACTTCCTGACAGTGAGAACAATTAATCAGTGGAACAACTTTTCTGTGATAACTTATGGTGAGATACAAAATAAACACAGTCACAAAAACAGGTGAAGCACCTTTTATTCCTTCACTTTGCTTCCAAGATCCAAATATCCTTGACTGGAGACAAAAAACTCCCACACAAGCAGTTACAAGAAGGACGGAAATGCTGTTTAAATTATAGAGAGTAAAAAACAACACAAACCAGACAAGATAAGGGCTTGAAGATGTCCACAGATATCAGAACACACACTCAGATATCAGAATGCCAAACTCAGAGAGGAACAATAAACTAGAGATATTTCCATGCTTTGTTTCCAGCACTTGCCTGTACGCATGTCTGTCCTTTTATCGAGTTGTCACAGCTGCAGCCATGAAGAGGGTCAAGGCCCTCTCCTCCCCAGTAGACCATGTCTCTCCCTTATCTTTTCTTTCCTGCGTGCCCTGGGATAGAGAGGGGATGGGCCTGGGTCCTCCTCTGACTGCCAGCTGGCCTCTGCCCTTCCCCAGCCTCCTGCACAACCTCCAGAGCCACACTTACACTCCCTGTCGGCTGTTCCTCCTCTTCCTCAGAGTTAGTTTCCACCAGGGACATGACATTGTCTCCAGAAGTTGTGAATACTCCAACACTGGAGGTTTTTAAGAAGAGATTGCACAACTATTTGTCTGAAATGGTATAGGGTTTCCTGCCTGGGCAGGGTATTGGACTAGAGGATCTCCAAGGACCTATCCAACTATTATTCTTTATTCAGTTGTTGTTTGTTTATTTAATAGAGACTGTCTATCATTCTGGATAAATGGTTGTCCAAACTCTTCTTAAAAATCTCCAGTGTTGGTGCTCCATCTGAATGTTAAGTTTCTGAAGCCTAAGTTTCTTCTCTTTCTTTAGAACTCTTTCCTCGAAGCTGTCGTGATGTTTGCTCTCACCTCTTATTGCTAAATGAAGCTTCAGAGAAAAATATAAAGAGAATAACAGAGTTGGAAGGGACCTTGGAGGTCATCTAGTCCAACCCCCTGCTAAAACAGGAGACCCTACACCATTTCTGACAGATAGCGCTCCAGTCCTTTCTTGAAAGCTTCCTGTGACGAAGTTCCCACAACTTCTGAAGGCAAACTGTCCTGTTGGCTGATTGTTCACACTGTCAGAAAATTGTTTCTAGGTTGAATTTCTCCTTGATCAGTTTCCATCCATTATTCCTTGTCTGGCCTACAGGTGCTTTGGAAAACCCCTTGAGCTGTCCAGATGGTATATAATTAATTGGGATAGTTTAGTAGGAATTGGGAGCTGTCCCCTTAAGGGAATGCTCATGGTAAATGTAGTTAATACATCATGGGAAATGTAGTTCATGTCATGTGATCACATCTGTGATCCTGATTGGTCACTGAACTGACCCTTGGTTGGGTTGGGGGAGTTTCCCTTACTCTTGCTTGGACCCCAGCACCGAACTGGTGTTTTACCCTTTGCTCCATTGTTATGGGATGAAGATCACTATAATTTCACACTATGAAGTCAGCTATGCAAAGATTTGGACATTAGATGAATCTCGACATAATTGTGAGTTACCTTGAGAATGCCTTGTGATCCAATAAAGAAACTTTGTATGATAGCCTTTGTAGAGTTTGCCTGTCTGTCTTTATATTCAGCCAGCAATTAAAAGACAGAACACCCCTTCCTCTCTGTAGCAGTCCCTCAAATATTGGAAGGCCGCTATCATGTCTCCCCTGGTCCTTCTCTTTACTAGACTAGCCATGCCCAGTTCCTGCAACCGTTCGTTGTATGTTTAGCCTCCAGTCCCCTAATCATCCTGGTTGCTCTTCCCTGCACTCTTTTCCTAGAGTCTCAGCTTCTTTTTTATGGCGTGGTGACCAAAACCAGATGCAGTACTCTAGGTGTGATCTTACTCAGGCTTTATAGAATTGAAGTCCCCCACAATTAATGATGGAATTCAGTATTATGTGGCTAGATAATTTAAGTCTTTGTCTCAACTACTGCAAGAGTGACACTTTACCAGTGTTTCCCAACCTTAGCAGCTTTATGATGCGTGAAATTCAACTCCCGAAATTCCTCAACCAATTTAAAATGCTGGCATAGCCAAGTTGGGCAACACAGCTTTACAAAAAGATTCACACTTTGCCTTAAGCCAGGGAGGAGGGCGAATGGCTTGTACTGACCTGTTAAGGCCTTGGCGGAAATGGGGCCCAGGCGTTTGGCACCAGAGATGCCGTAGAGGTCAAACTGGTAACTGTGAGATGGAGCCAGGTTGGAGACCATTTTTTCACGGGAAGCCCCATCCACAGGCAAGCTCTGCAGAGCTCCATCTTCATATTGAATCAAGAAGGAGTCAAAGCTCCCAGTTGGGACACTCCAGGAAAGGAGAAGAGAATTGCTGGTGGTTTCGGAGATGGAGAGTTCCCCCAAGGTAGGCTGTTTCTCCTCATCTTCCTCCTCTGGTTCAGCTAAAAGAGAAAATGGGGGACGGCTGTTAAGAATATCCTCTCTGGATTTTTTTTTCCTACAAAGAACTAATGGAAATATGATACACAAAGCCCCCTTTCCCCCAAATGAATAGGTGAGGGGTGTCCAAAAGACAAAGGATAAAGGGTAACACGACCATAGCAGCTCCTTCTGTCCAACCAAGAAAATATATTTTAGAAAGGGAGAAAAGCTGGAAAATGAAGATAAAAGAAAAACAAGGACTGCTGTAAGAATCCTAAAACTGGAAACGGCTTCAAGTAAAGCAGAGATCTGGGGAAGGAGACGTTTATCGCCATCTAGAAAATTTCCGATAAAGATGAGCTTGCCAAATCTCAGTTAACCTGCTGAATAGGGTGATTCCTCTTTAAACCCACAGAAACCACTGTTATTTGGTATTTTCAGGGCTCTACACCATATGGATATCCACAGGATCCCAAATTCTATCTCAGAAGGTTACATTTATGTGTTTGTTTCAATTGATCAATTCATTATGTGCCATCAAATTGATATTATTGACCACATACTGGAGATAGTTTTTTCCTCCAGGTCAATAAAAAAGGATGGAAATGCACCATGATGGTCAAACAAGATGTTACAGAGGAGGAGGAGGACAAGGAGGATGAGGAAGAGGAGAAGGAGGAGAAGGAGGAGGAGGAGGAGCAAAAGGAGGAGGAGGAGGAGGAAAAGGAGGAGAGAAAGGAGGAAGAGGAGAAGGAGAAGGAGAAGGAGAGGAAGGAGGAAGAGGAGGAGGAGGAGGGGAAGGAGGAAAAGCAGGAGAAGGAGGAGGAGGAAGAGGAGGAGGAGGAGGAGGAGAAGGAGGAGGAGTAAAAGGAGGAGGAGGAGGAGAAGGAAGAGGAAGAGGAGAAGAAGGAGAAGGAAGAGGAGAAGCAGGAGGGGAAGGAGGAAGAGGAGGAGAAGGAGGAGAAGGAAAAGGAGGAGGAGGAGAAGGAAGAGAAGAAGGAGGAGGAGGAGAAGGAGGGGAAGGAGGAAGAGGAGAAGAAGGAAAAGGAGGAGGAGGAGAGCTAACCTGTGGTGGCTTCAGAAGAAATAGGACCAATACGTTTTTCACCAGAAATTCCATAAAGGGTGAACTTGTACTTGTGGGATGGAGCCAGATTCAAAACGGTGACTTCGTGCGAATCTCCCTCCACAGTCAGTGTTTGGATTCTGCCCTCCTCATCTTTATATAGGAGCAGGAAGGAGTCAAAGCTCCCAGTGGAGATGGTCCAAGAGAGAAGAACAGAGTTGCTGGTGGCCTCAGAGATGGAGAGTTCTCCTAAAGAGGGCTTTGGTATAGCTTCCTTCTTTGTGGTGGATGCTGGGAGCAGAAAGGGAAAACAGGAATGAAAATAGTGTCTGAGGAGTAATATGAATTCAAAGCCACCTGGGTGACCTTGGGCCAGTCCCTCTCTCTTGGCCTTTGGAAGAAGGACACAACACTTCTGAAATCTTGCCAAGAAGACTTCCATGTATTACTAGGAATCAATGCTGACTCAAAGGCACAAATTACACATATTCATTGTGCATCTACATTTATCCCTTCTGTTGTCTGTCCTCCTCCTCCTCCTCCCCCTTCTCCCTTCCCTTCCAACTATAGGTTACCCCAATCTGAACAACTTTGGCCAGCAATACAAAGAATGAAAATCTTCTGTGTTAAAACAAAGCATACTCACTATCGTTGTAAGAGAAAGCAATCACTAAGAGTAAATAAGCAGATGTGCCTCAGAAACACATCCAAAGGCCCTGTCAACCTTGAAAAGCCATCTTGGAGGCTCCAGGGTTGCCACACACTGGGGGGGGGGGAATAGTTAGATGGGGTTTTGTAGCCAAAACAATAAAAATTTTCTGTGGAAACCAAGGACATTCACACAGGTGACTGGTCAGAGGAGGAGACAGTAACCAAGCGACCGGCCAGCATTTGGATTGGACAATGTGACCAGTGACTTGGGGGAGAAAAAGAAAAGTTTTACTTTTAATCAGGTGAAAGCCATGGGAAAACTCAGAGTCGGCTTTCACCAGTTTGTGCCAATATGATGTGTGTCAGAGTATATTCATGAACTGAAATACAGCATGGTGACAAGGTTAGCCAATGAATAGGCATAGCAACTAAGTCAGTCAATGAGGACTGTTTTGGAGACTGAAACTAGAAGTAGCCTCAACTGGAAACTGAAACTAGAAATAGCCTAGACTGGAAACTGAAACTAGAAGTAGTCTAGGCATGGCTCTATATTAGAAGCTATGTTAAGTTCTGAGTTTGTCTATTGAAATGAAACTGCTTCTGTCCTCTGCTGTATATAATGCTTGCTACTGAAGTTACTTGCAACATGTTTCTGTTTGAGTTTGCTCCATGTTGGAGAAATCTACAACTGCTTTGTAAAATTTACTTATTATGTTTATAAAGAGGTTAAATGAAGCATCAGCCGTCTGTGTTTATTTTTCTGGTGCTGAATTAACGTTGCAAAACTCTAATAAAACGTATCCAATCAATATTTCTTTCAGGAACTTGCCTGCCTCAGAGTTTTGTTTCCTATGGGTGCTTTACTTGGAAACGCTGACAGGCCCACCGAAAGAAAATAGATACCTCCACGCTAAAAACAGGAACCAGGGGAAAAAAAAGTCACCCAGCTCTAAGGAAGGCTAACCTGTGATGACATCAACAGAAACGGGGCCCATGCGCTTGCGACCAGAAAGTCCGTAAAGATTGAACTTGTATTTGCGGGACGGAACCAGGTTGGGGATGGTCTTCTCATGCAAATCTCCTTCCACTGGAATTGCCTGGGGCTGACCCTCAGCGTCCTTGTACTGAATTGCAAAAGAGTCAAAATGGCCCGTGAGGATGGTCCAGGACAGGTGTACAGAATTGCTCGTGATCCCTGAGGCAGAGAGCTCTCCTAGACTGGGAGGAATCAGTGGGTTCGGTAGATCTGGTGTTACTAGGAGAGGAAAGAAGGGCCGATCAATTTTGGGATCAGTTAAAAGTTCCCAAGTTTGAAAAAAAAACCGCGCTGTACAGGTAGTCCTTGACTTACCACCGTAATTGAGCTCAACATTTCTGTTGCTTAGGGAGACATATGTATTTGCCCCATTTTACGACCTTTCTTGCCACACTTGTTAAGTGAATCAAAAAATTTTTACTACCAGTTCTGTGGGCATGGCAGGGGAAGGATACTGTAAAATCTCCAGTCAGAGATGGTATTTGCTAATTCTCCGAACTACTGAAAATTTCCGCTACCGGTTCTCCAGAACTGGTCAGAACCTGCTGAATGCCACCTCTGGGAAGGATACTGCAAAATCTCCATTCCCTCCCCATCCCACTAACCTGCTTTCCAGCCCTGTTCTTCTGTGCAGGGCAACAAAAGGAGAGCTAGCCAATCAGTTGGAACTCGGCAGGCAGAGAATAGATGGGGATGGGGCCAGTCAGAGGTACCGGTTCTCCAGAACTGGTCAGAACCTACTGAATACCCACCTCTGGTTCCCACCATCGGTTCTGTGGGTATGGCTCGGTGGGTATGGCTGCAAGGGTGGGATCACGTGACTCAGGTGACTCACACAATCTTACGATTGTGCATGTGCATGTGCCAAATGCACACTTTGCGCCTGCGTTAAAACAGTAAAAACTAAGCTGCTGCGCCTCTCAGCTGTTTAGGACAGCAACTCGCTCTGCCGCACCAGCCAAGAGGTTAAAAAGGACCTAGGAGCAGGGGCGGGCAGGTGGGGCCAACTGCAGATCATCGGTGAGGCTTGGAGCGAACTGGTTCCCTGCCAGCTGATCTTTGGCACTACCGAGAACCAGGCCAAACTGGTAGAATACCATCAGTGGAATTGCTGCAGTTGTCAAGTTAGTACGGTTGTTAAATGTACTAACTACGGTTGTTAGTACAGTTGTTGGTACGGTTGTTAAATGGCTTCCCCTCTTGACTCAGTTTGTCAAAATGTCACAAAAAGTGACCATATGACCCTGGGACAGTCATAAATATGAGTCAGTTGCCTAGTGTCTGAATTTGGATCACATGACCCTAGGAATGCCATAAAAGTCACACAAAAGTGTGAAAAACTGTCATAAGTCACTTTTTGCAGTGCCGTTGTTAACTTTGACTAGTCACTAATTGAACTGTTGTAAGTCGAGGACTACCTGCATATTAGAAGCAGAAACAGTGATGGCTCCAGTAACCGCCCTATAATATCCACCTTTGACATCACCAGCTTTCTGGGGAAGCAATTATTTGGACCTTTATAAAGGAATCACAGTGTCAGGGCTCTGGCATCCATCCCCATTTAAATCATGATTCTCTAGCTGCATCTCTCAAAGTTTAAAGAAAATTTATGAGGAGTGATCATACCGGTGCTACCTGGGTGTAGCCGACTCTGAGACACACCATTCATTTCACCCTTGACCCTGGTCTTCCCCCTACCCCCTGGATGTATATTCTCCAATGGGACAAATCCATAGCCAAGAGTCATCAATCATGCTCTCCAGTAATAATCTTGCGCACCAGAAGCTTTGATCGTCTAGAGATTATCTATGAAGCATTTAAGGAATGCGCTACTTCCCCCACTCCCTTTCTTCTGGCAATTTTAAAAAGACCAGGGAAATACTTATGAGTTGACACACATTACAGGACAGGTGATCCTCGACTTACGACTACAATTGAGCCCCAAATTGTTTAGTTAGTTTTGCCCCATTTTACCCGATTTCTTGCCTCTGCTGTTAAGTGAATCACTGCCATTGATAAATTAGCAACTTGGCTGCTAAGCAAATCTGGTTTCCCCGTTGACTTGCTTGTCAGATGGTTGCAAAACGGGATCTTGGGACATAGCAATGGTGACAAATATGAACCAGTTGCCAAACATCTGACTGTAAACTCAAAAATATTTCTCTGCTCTTTTAGTGTTGCCAGCAGAAAGGGAGTGGGGGAAGTAGTACATTTCTTAAATGCTTCATAGAGATAATCTCTAGACGACCAAAGCTTCTAGCGCACAAGATTATTACTGGAGAATATGATTGATGACTCTTGGATATGGATGTGTCCCATTGGAGAATATATATCCAGGGGGTGGGGGGAAGACCAGGGTCAGGGGTGAAATGAATGATGTGCCTCACAGTTGGTTACACCTAGGTAGCACCGACATATTCACTCCAAATAATCTTCTTTAAACTGTCTGAAAGAACCGGCTAGAAATTTATGATTTAAATGGGGGTGGATGACACTGCCTTTTGATCACGTGACCATGGAGATGCTGGTGAGGTCATAACTATGAAAAATGGTCCTAAGTCACTTTTTTCAGGGCCGTTGCAACTTTGAATGGTCACTAAATGAACTGTTGTAACACGAGGATTACCTGCGTTGCATCAACCTTAAACTTGCCTCCCCACCCCCCATATATAGATTTTTTTAAAGAAACTGATTGCTGACCTGTGATGGCATCGACAGAAACGGGTCCAAAACGCTTGCGACCAGAGACTCCATAGAGATTAAACTTATATCTGCGGGTGGGAACCAGGTTGAGTAGGATGGCTTGGTAAGTGTTCCCTTCCACGGGGACGGCTTGGGGCTTGCCATCCGCATCCTTGTATTGGATCATAAAAGAGTCAAAATTCCCAGAGTGGACCGCCCACGAGAGAAGTACAGAATTGTGGGTAATGTTGGAAACCGAAAGCTCTCCCAAGCTGGGCTGAACCGGGGGCGTTGTGGCTAAAGAGGCTGAAAAAGAGAGAAGACCCAAAGGAGGATAAAGATACAATGGAATGGAAGAATTCATGAAAACAAGGTATCCCATGGCTGCTACTAGATAGGATAGTTACAGGATAGAGTAGGGTAGGGTAGGGTAGAATGGAATGGAATAGAAATAGAAATAGAAATAGAAATAGAAATAGAAATAGAAATAGAA
>BLBF01000079.1:590159-618010 GCA_015471245.1 Laticauda colubrina | reverse complement strand
TTCTATTCTATTCTATTCTATTCTATTCTATTCTATTCTATTCTATTCTATTCATTTTCTATTCTATTCTATTCTATTCTATTCTATTCTATTCTATTCATTTTCTATTCTATTCTATTCATTTTCTATTCTATATTTTTGTAATTTTAAATGTGAGGAATTGATGCAAATATCATATCTAGACAACATACTTAACTTGGCTAGTCAGGTGACTTGAGTTTTGCCTCATTTTATGACTCTTTTTTTTCCACAGTTATTAATGCAGAGTGCCATCACTTGAAACCTTCAAGAAGAGACTGGACTCCCATCTGTTAGAAATGGTGTAGGGTCTCCTGCTTGGGCAGTGAGTTGGACTGGATGACCTACAAGGTCCCTTCCAACTCTGAGTATCTGTTATCTGTTAAATAAATCATCTCAGTTCTCAAGTTAGTAACATGGTTGTTGAGTGAATCAATTCCCATTGTCTTTGCTTGTCAGGAGGTCAAAAAAGGTGGTCACATGACCCCCAGGACACTGCAACCATCATAAATACATGCCAGTTGCCAAGCAACCAAATTTTGATCACATGACCATGGGGGGCTGCAATGTTACGTATGAAAAACGGCCATAAGTCACTTTTTTCAGTGCTATTATAACTTCCAAACAGTCATGAATGGAATGGTTGTAAGTAAAAAACTACCTGTATCCCTCTCCCATTCTCTCTCTCTCTCTCTCTCTCTCTCTCTCTCTCTCTGTCTTTTGATTGCAGTTTAAATCTTTGAGCCTTTGAAATGTGATAGTTTATTACACGGGAATCAGTCATGGGAAATCTCTAGAACTCTAACCCAGAGTCACTCTGTGAGTGAGATGTTTGGTTTCTCTAAATTTGATAAATAATGCTTCTAAACTTATGTTAAATGAAAGAAAAAAAATCACAAAAATGTTGATATCTGCATTTCCGAAGCGCAATTACCGGAAAGCTTCAAATGTTCTCTCTCAAAATAAACTTCATTTCATAACTGAGTGTTTTCTGCAGTTAATGTTGAAGAATTACACATGACTACATGTGTATAATTTTGAGCAGAGAGTGGTTCTGTTTCAAGTCTTCTATATAAATAGTCATGCTAAGGAACTAAACTGTATAAAACATCTTATGCCAAAATATCGAGTCATTATGACAGTAAAAAAGATGCCAAAATCAATAATTATGCCTTCTCTAAAATATTTGTATTCAGCAGAACCAATTATAGGGAATATGTGGACAGTGAAATTAATTTAAAAAGATTTAAAAAAATTAAATTAATCCATGAATTATTTTGAAGGTAGAAACTGAATCTGTTATTTAGCTTTCAAGTTTTTATCCTTCCTTTTTGGCTTCTCTTAAGGAGCATTGATTTTGGTGCCAATTTTCTTTTCTGAGCTGGAAACTTTATCTAAGGATAAAGAACTTCAATTCAGAGCAAGGGCAGTGCTTCCTGAATCTCATAACGCCCAATTCTAAATACATAGACCTGTTGACAACTAGACAAGCCCATTTCCTCCACTATAGTAGCTAGCTATTTTCCAAGGGTGGGAGTATCTGCATAGATCAACCCATTATCTCATTTTCAACCTACCTTTTACATAAGTATACTCTGTTTACCTTAAATTTAACAAGGGAAATTTGTTCAGAAATGGTATAGGATATCCTGTTTAGCCAGGGGAGGGGGGGTTGGACTAGATGACCTGCAAGGTCCCTTCCAACTCTCTATTCTATTCTATTCTATTCTATTCTATTCTATTCTATTCTATTCTATTCTATTCTATTCTATTCCATCCCATTCTCATTCTCATTCTCATTCTCATTCTCATTCTCATTCTCATTCTCATTCTCATTCTATTCATTATAATTTTAAGCATGAGGAATTGATGCAAATATCATACCTAGACAACATGCTTCATTTGGCTTTAAAATCCATAATTGCTGCATTCACATAACATACTTTGTCCAAGCAAATGCCAGTAGTCCTTGACTTACAATCATTCATTTAGTGACCATTTGAAGTTACAACAGCACTGAAAAGAGTGACTTATATCTATTTTTCACACAATCATTGCAGCATGCCCATGGCCACATTTGAATGCTTGGAACTGGCAGGTATTTATGATAGTGTCCCCAGGTCATGTGATCCAGGGGTGGGATGCAAATATTTTTACTACTGGTTTTGTGGGCATGGATAGGTGGGCGTGGCTAGGTAGGCGTGGCTAGGTGGGAGTGGCCATGTGATAGGATGGGCATGGCTTCTTTTTTATGTTGCACCATCCCCATGCTCTGTTTTTTTGCCTCCTGGGCCTCAAGGAAGCCTCCTGGGAGCCCATTTTTTATTCCCAAGAGGCTTCCCTGAGGCCCAGGAAGCAAAAAGCGGAGTGCTGGGGGGAGGACGGCATGCAGCTCCCCTTCCATGCATCCCCTTTTGCCTCCTAGGCCTCAGGGAAGCCTCCTGGGAGAAGCAGTAAGACAGCAAGGCAACCCCGGCACAGCTGATCATTAGAACAGCTGATCATCAGGAGACAAAAGAAAAAAGAAAGAAATACCAGTTTGGCCGAACCAGTAGATGTTTTTTTACTACTGGTTCGGCTGAACGGTAGCATTTTTTCCTACCGGTTCAAGTGAACCAGACCGAACCGGTAGAATACCACCCCTGATGTGATCCCCTTTTGTGACCTTCTGACAAGCAAAGTCAATGGAGGAGTCAGATTCACTTAGCAACCGTGTCACTAACTTAACAACTGCAGTGATTCATTTAACAACTTTGCCAAGAAAGGTCGTAAAATGGGGCAGAACTCACTGAACAACTGTCCTGCTTAGAAACAGAAATTTTGGGCTCAATTGTGTCATAAATCGAGGACTACATGTACATTTAGTGCTTGACTTATGACTAGTCACCAAGTGACTGTTTGAAGATCCAATGGACCTACCTTTGGGGTACCTTTGGGGTACTTAAAACCTGGATTCAAAGTTCCGACAGTCACCCCCTCAATCACATGACAGAGCCTTGGTTACCTGGCAACCAGGCCTCATGTATGGCTGTTTGCAGCAACCCACAGTCACAAGGCCCTATTTTACGTCAGTTTTGCCCAAACCTGGCATTTTATAAAACTGCACCCATTGTTCACTTAACGATGACCGCACCAATGGTAGTAAAATAGAGTTTGCCATGTGACTGACCCACTTTATAACCATCACAAATTACAACCATGATAGTAACTTGGGGACTATCTGTCGTCCATTTTATGGCTCACTGTCTGTGATGGTTTGCCAGCTACATCAAGGGCTGGTTTTCACATAGTGGGAGGTAGAAGCTGCCGGACAATATTGTTTGGAATCAGGACTAAGGTTCAGTTTAACAAAGAGAGATGCTAGCCAGACATTTATTAAAACTGATCTTCCTGCTACTGCCAGAAGAACAAGCATTCCTTTCATTTTGGAAAATAAAACCTAGAAATCTCAGCTAAATGGGAAGACAGACACTTGGAAGTTGTGGTTTGAAGGTGTGAAGCTGGAGGAAACAGCAGCAGAGCAATGACATAAACTGGCTCGACACTGAAAGCCAACATTGCTGGAACGGAAGCTGAAAAGAAAGTTTTCAGCCACATAAATGCAACATCAAGGCAAGAGCCGGAAGCCTGGAAGATTAAAGTGATTAAACACAAAAAGACTTCACTTGAACATCTATCAGCACCTGACTGTGGCTGAAAAGAAAGCAAGTGGCTTGTTAAAATTCAAATAACACATAAGACAGGACAACATCAGCACCAGGACAATGCTCTACACAAAGATAATTTTCAGCGTGACTTCAACATCCACAGGTGAATGTTTTTGATGGTCTGATTTTGATCTCTTCAGTTTTTGACAAACCCTGGTTTTCACTTGTATCTATTTGAGCCAACATATTGAGAAATGTTTGACTAAATTGTGTAAAACTTTTTCAGTAAATATTGAATGTAACACTCATATATATGTACATTTATATATTGGGTATTTTTATGGAGAGATGGGCTGTAGTGTGGTGATATTGGACAAATTATTCTTTCTCAGGATTGCTGTTAGGATAAAAATAGTAACTTCTTCAGAAGAAAGTCGGGTTTTAAATTATTAAGAAAATTCAGTATATTTCAGTCACTTCTCTATGTTCTCTAAGCTCTTTACACATGTTATCATCCCACAGTTGATTGAATTTAGTGGAAAAACATCCCTCAGTTTGCAAGTAAACATCAGAGAAACTCAGGACAACATAGAAAATTTGGGTGGGAAGCACTTTGGCTGTAAGAAGTGGCCTGCAGCTAAAATAAAACACATCAAACAAACTTTGGAGCAGCAGGCAAAGGCGCATTTTGGCATGGAGAAGAAATTAGCTGGTGGAGGTTGCAATGTCTGCGTGAAAGCAATATGGCGAAGAAGGGCTTTCTTTTAAGGGAGGAAAATAGCCAGCAGCCTACTGTCAAGCAACTTGGGGGGGGACGTGAAAGCAACATGTGATTAAATATCTGGCCATGTGTGGGGGTGCTGCAGAAGCTTGACTTTGCAACAACGCAAACAAGACATTTGATGTGACTATTATAGGCAAAAAGGAGAGAGAAAACTGCCCTGGTGGATGACTGCTCTACCAACCCTGGTACCTGTGGCAGTTATAAAGGAGTATGACTTAGAGGAATGTCCTTTTATGACACCATGAATTTCCATCAAGTAGGTTGTTCCAGGTGACAATCCGGTGATGGTCGCTGTGGAAGCATCCCCAGGGACCACTAACTCCTTTCTTTCTCCAGTCACCATGTTTCGGTAGCGGATGACCACATGGTCAGAGATGCCCCTCACACTGTCCAAAGACATCTCAATGTGGTCTGGGGAGCTGGTCACCACCTTTGGCTTGGCATGGTCTGGACGAAGGTATCCATCCGAGTAGACACTCTCTGCTTCAGTTATTGGGAACTCCTTTTTCAGAGTTAAGTTGCTGGTTTCTTGGACAAGACGTTCTTCCACCCTCTCTTGAAATTCAATGGGCTTCATCCGTTTGAGGTAGAAGTAGATGTCCCTGGCCACGCTCTGGATTGTCTGGTTGCCTCGGAGAGGGAAATTGGTGGCCTGGAGGTAGCTCTCAAGCCGCTCAAGGAGGGTCCCATTGTATGGGGACAGTTTGGATGAGATATTCTGGGTCATTCTCTTCAGGAAGTGCTCCTTAGTCAGTAAGGTGGTGTTGGTGGGGCGGCGACCCGAATGTGGTTTAGTGCCTGGTTTCTTTTCTTCAGGCTGAGAAGAGGAAGTGTCTGGTTTTTTATGGGAAGTGGGCGGAGGTGTGAAGTAATGGCGACTTGGTTGAATTGGAGCTGGCGCTGGTGGGATCAAAAATGCAGGAGGTTATGGCAAAGTACTCAGCGGGAATAAGTCATGGAGGTGAGAGGAATGCCTATCGGCTAGTAATACAGGTAGTCTCCGACTTATCACAGTTTGTTTAGTGACAATCTGTAATCTACAATGGCACTGGAAAAAAGAACTTAGGACCATTTTTCACACTTATGATCTTTGTAGCAAACCCATAGTCAAAATGCAGACCTTGGTATCTGACTCATATTTATGATGGTAGCAGGGTCCAGGGGTCATGTGATCATTTTGGGGTGACCTTCCAACAAGCAAAATCAGTGGGGATTCCAGATTCACTTAACAACTGGGTTACTAATTTAACAACTGCCGTGATTCATTGAACAATGGTGACAAAAAATGTTGTAAAATGGGGCAAAATTCCACTTTAACAACTGTTCTCATTTAGCAATAAGAAACTTTGGGCTCAACTGTGGTTGTAAGTCAAGGACTACCTGTATGGAGCTATTTAACCTAGCTTTTTAATTTTCCCACCACTGTACAATGCATTCAGAAAGTATTCAGACCTTCTTCACTTTTGTCAATTTTGTTTTGCTCCAGTTGTTGAAATTCATTTTTTTCTCATTCTCTACACTCAGAACCCCATCATGACAAAGTGAAAATTTAGAATAAGTCTGTCAATTTATTAAAAAAAAAAACTGAAATATGCCATTGGCATAAGTATTCAGACACTTTGCAACAACACGTGAAATTTAGCTCAGGCACCTCCCATTTCTCTTCATCTTTGCTGACATGTTTCTATTCTTGTTGAATGGAGTTGACCTGTGGTTAATTAAATTGGCTAGATATGATTTGGGAAGGCATTTCAGTTTTTTCCTTTTAATAAATTTACAGACATTTCTCAAATTCTGTTTTCACTTTGCCATGATGGGGTACTGAATGTAAATCAATGAGAAATAAATGAATTTCAACAACTGTTGCAGCAGTGGTGGGATTCATTTTTTTTTACTACCGGTTCTGTGGGTGTGGCTTGATCGGCACGGCAGGGGAAGGATACTGTAAAATCTCCAGTCAGAGGTGGTATTTGCCAGTTCTCCGAACTACTCAAAATTTCCGCTACCGGTTCTCCAGAACTGGTCAAAACCTGCTAAATACCATCTTTGAGTTGCGGCATAACAAAACTGACAAAAGCGAAGCGCCTCTGAATACTTTCTGAAAAATGCACTGTAAACTGGTTTAGATTGGAGCAGGCATATTCCACTACAAAGTTAGACTTGGTGACTTATCCATGATGTGTGGATCCTGAATTTTCCCAAAGCTGCAATAAAACAGATGGAGTTAGTGTCAGTCTTTTTATATATTGCTTACAGGAAACTCCTGTGGTCTCTTTTTCAGAGATCTGTGGAATAGATAGAGGAGGTTCAAATGAAGAAAAGTCATTGCAATCATAAATGCTGAAGGAAAGGGGGGGGGGGGAATGAAAACTTCAGATGTCCTTGGTAGAAAAAAGACAGTGTAATTGTGGCGAAAGGCTTCCATAGTGGAAGAATGCAGAAACACCTTTCACCAATCCTTTCACATTTATTTCTAGTCATTCATTTCATCACGCGCTGCAAATAAAGCTGAAATGAGCCATTATTGACAAAACACTGGAAGAATGTATTTCTGAGGATGATGTTAATTTGCTCACATAACTATAAAACATAAACATCTTTGTGGGAAGCTGTGAAACTGAAGGCTAATGATTCCAGGTTAGCCTGGAGAATCAAGGATCAAGGATGCTATTACGGAAAAATTTGGGACAGAAAGATTTTACTCTGGAGAACAAAAATTATTAAAATTCTGCCCCAAATCAATATCGCTTAAAATAATGTTTTTCAACTTTGGCAACTTTAAGATGTGTGGACTTCAACTCCCACAATTCTCTAGCCAGTATGGCTGAGTGAGGAATTCTAGTTGAAGTCCACACATTTGGGCATCTATGATATTACATAATCTTGGGCCTTCTCCTGCCTTTTTAGCCATACTATCAATTGTTTCTCATCACATGTTCATCAGACGGGAAGAACTCTACACATTTGGCTACCATTTGGGGTAGTATCTCTGAGATGCTGGTCACTTCACACAAATTTCCAGTTAGCCCAACATGCATGATTCAGTATGCTGTGCCTTTTTTCTTTAAAAAAAAAAAAAAAATCCTTTTGACATAAAAGTGCTTTTTCAAAAAAAAAAAAAAATTAATTCAATCCTTGGTTGTATAAACAGCATAGAATCAAAATCATGTGAAGTATTAGTACCACTGTATAAAAGCCTTGGTAAGGACACTTCTGGAATACTGCATCCAGTTTTAGCCGCCACATTACCAAAAAGAAGTTGAGACTCTGGAAACAATGCAGAGAAGAACAACTAAGGTGATTAAAGATCTGGAGATGAAAACATATGAAGAAAGGTTGCAGGATTTAACACATAACAGTTCATCAGAGTTGGAAGGGACTTTGTAGGTCATCTAGTCCAACCCCCCTACCCAAGCAGGAGACCCTACATCATTTCTGACAAATGGCAGTCCAATCTCTTCTTGAAAGTCTCAAGGGATGGCACTCCCACAACTTCCGAGGGCAAGATGTTCCATTGGTTGATTGTTCTCACTGTCAAAAAGTTGTGTTTAGCTAGTCAAGAAAAAAAAAGAACTGGGAGGGGGGGACATGATATCAGTATTCCAATATTTGAGGGGCTGCCACAAAGAAGAAGGGGTCAACTTCAGTAGTGGTATGCTATTGGTTGAGACCGGTTCAGTTGAACTGGTAGTAAAAAAAAAAGTCTCCAATCAGCTGAGAAGAGAAAAGAAGAGAAAAGCGCAATTCGCTCCTAGCTTTTCGTTTCTTCATCCTCTCACCTGATTGGTACGTTAGGGGAGTGCATGCACACAATCGATCACCCACCAAATCAGTAGTGGCACGGGTAGGATCACACTACTGGTCAACTTATTTTCCAAAGCACCAGAAGGCAAGACATAGAAACTAATGGATGGAAACTAATGAAGGAGAGAAGAAACCTGGAATTAAGGAGAAATGTCCTAACAGGGAGGACAATTAACCAGTGGAGCAGCTTTGCCTTCAGAAGTTGTGGGTGCTCCATCCCTGGAGGTTTTTAAGAAGAGACTGGACAGCCACCTGTCTGAAATGGTATAGAGTCTCCAGCAGGGGGCTGGACTAGATGACCTCCAAGGTCCCTTCCAACCCTATTCTGATTAAATCAAAACATTGTACTGTTATTCCAGGTGTTGCAAGGATTATCAGAAACAACCAACCCTCAGTGAGTGCTCACTGTGAAGAATAGTACACTTTCCTTTCCCAACCAGTCAGTTAGAACTGAAGAGGTTTCTTAGATAAGAAGCAAAATGTTTTCAAAAGAAAAAAAAAAAAAAAAACCCAAGAAAGTCCAGGTGCCTTTTGGAAAAAGCACCTTTGGGACAACCATGACCTGGAGAATTGAGAATCTTCACAGACATTTCCAGAGAAAAGGAAGTTCTAGACCGAGACAGTCAAGACTCTAGTGATCTACCTGTGGTGCTGACCACAATGCTGGTGGCTCGACTGTTCTCACCACTCTGACGGGCAACCAAGGTGATGCGATATCGCGTTCTGCTCTCCAGGTCTTCCAGGGTGACGCGCTCAGGGGCTGCAGGCAGCTCTACACGTTTCATGGCTTGAGTGGGTCGAGTGGGAACCAGAGGGACATAGCTGAGGATGTAACCATCAGGGCGAGAGGTAGGTGGTTCCCACTGCAAGGTCAGGGAGTTTCCCGATGCTTGTGATGACTGCAGGCCGGTGGGAGGAGCCACTCCTGGAGAAAAGGAAGAGATGTATAAAACACAAAACATTGCAATAGGAGTGGGTGGGAATAAGGGTGGGGAACAACCGGAGGTGGAAAGAGATGGGCTTGAGCTTAACAAAAGGAGTAAACAAGAGTAGGGGTACCAGATCTGGCCTGTAATATCCAGGTGACATCAAAATGGCAGTAAAGAGCTAGAAAACAAATCGTATAACTCTTTGCTGCCATCTAGTGGTCATTAAGACTCTTGTCCCAAATATGTTTTTTTTTCCAAAAGGCAGCTGATTTTTTTTCCTTTTTCCTTGAAGACGTTTCGCTTCTCCTCCAAGAAGCTTCTTTAGTTCTGAACAAATGGTGAAGAGTGGAAGGATTTATATTCCTTGCAGTCATTTGATCGTTAGTATTCTCTCTGAGAGCCGTTGAGGCCACTTGGAGGTTTATCTCAGGGTCACCTGAACAGTGCAAATAGGTGTGGAACCTTCTTGGAACTGCTGAAAGGACTGCATTTTAAATCCTTCCATTCTCCACTATTCAGTCAGAACTCAAGAAGCTTCCTGGATAAGAAGTGAAACGTCTTCAAGGAAAAACAAAGAATGTAGAGTAGAGGTTTTTTTTAAAAAAAAACACCTTTGGAACAAAAATGACTTGGATGACGGAGACTCTCCATAAACATTGACTCTTACACTCCAGACCAGTTATTCCTAAACAAGAAATAACAGGAGCTGCAGCTATTTAATGCAAGTAAGGATCAAATGTAGAGAAAGTAGCAGAACAACCTGGGAGATATAAACCATTATTCAATAATGGCCTGCTTTATCTCCTCATAAACGAGCATAATTAAATCCATTTTAATGCTTTTCCCCCCCTCTTATTAATTTCATAGATGATTAGAACAGGTCCATGCAGGATCTTCATGAGGATGCTCACTCTTTCTTTTTATTTATTTATAATGATATTTGGAGAATGAAACAGGAAAAAAAAAGAAATAGAAAAAAAGAGGAGAAAAAAAAATACACACTGAAGTCAGCCAAAATACAAAAATTGCATAAAGAATTTACAAGAAACGAGAGGAAAAAAAGCATTCTAGTTTTTCAGGGAAATCCTCAACTTACAACCAAATTTGTTTAGCATCCACTCAAAGTTATAATGGCACTGAAAGAAGGGATGTATGATGTATGACCAGTCCTTGCACATATGACTGTCTCAGTGACCCCCAGAGTCATGGGATCATTATTCTGTTGCTTGGCAACTGGCATGTAATTACATGGTTGCAGCATCCTGGAGCCAGGGCAGTCTGGCAGTTGTCAGCTGCCTTTGGAGTCGGACAGCATTGAGGTGGGGGAGCAGCTGGAGCCAGTTCCCAGCCTGTGCATGCACAGAGCTGCCAAAAGAAAAAAACAATTACAAACTAAGGGACAACGTGGGAGTAAGGTCACAGGTGACTGGTGAATGCCTCCTCCCATAGGGAGTAAGAGGAGCAAAAGGGGAAAGGGAAGGGGCTTTTGCAGGAAACAATTCATTCGTTGGTTGGTTGCAGCAGTGTGAAGATCAGTCTGTGCAACTCAGAGACACTGTGCCAAGCCTTTCCTTGTCAGCACTGCATTTGACAATATTTACTTGGCAGCTCTCTCGGCTAGATAAGGTCTGCTTATAATTAGACCCTTGAAATACTGTTTGCCAGGCCTTTGGCTGAAAGTGAATGCAAGAAATTAACATTCATTTAATAAAAGGGATTTTGCCAGGACAAAAAAGTCTGCTTAGTGCTTTTTGGGGAAGCCTAGGCAGGGGTGGGATTCACATTTTTAACAACCAGTTCTGTTGTTGTGGTTTAGGCGGTGGGCGTGACTTGGTTATCATGGTTGGACATGGCTTGGGTGGACATGGCTTGGTGCTCATGTTATTGGCTGGGCGTGGCCAACTCAATATCACTCACATCAAGGCACGCATCTCCTCACCTGGCCTCTCATGGCTGTGGGGATGCTGCAATAGTTGTAAGTGTGAAAAATTGTTATAAGTCACTTTTTTCAGTGCCATTGTAACTTTGAATGGTCACTCTACCCAAGCAAAGTACCAGCAAAGGAGGGGAAAAAAACTCCAGAGAAGTTCCTGAGACAGGAAGTCTAATCCTGTCAAGAATGTAATAAGGGTTAAGGGAGAGGCAGTTTCTGTGAGCAACACCAGAATGTTTCCTTCCTGCCTTCCTGACAGGATTAGGCCAGTTATTTCTTCTAACAACCAGTTCTCCAAACTGCTTAGAAAGTTAACAACTGGTTCTAGCGTAATAGGTGCCAACTGGTAGAATCCCACCCCTGAGCCTAGGTCAGAACACTGTCTGTAGGTCAGGAGAAGCGTGACAGGAAACCACAGATAGGGGCAATTGGGTTTGCTAAATACGTTTCTTTCTAAATATGTTTCTGAAATGTACCAGCCAAGCAATGATATTGTAGCAACTTTTTATCTAGTTTCATGCAAACAGCTGTTTTCCTGATTGTATAACCACATAAAGTATAAAATCAAGCTGAATAAATCATTTTGGGGTGGGTGGTGTCTTCCAGCTTTATATGACGACCCATCTTAGACCAGGTCTGAACAAACGTGTGACTTAGAGAAAATAGACCAGACCTAAATTTCCTGCTGGACAAGAAGAAGGGGAATTTGCAAGAACATGGAACAGGTCAACAAGAGGGAGAAAAAAATGGAGAATGTGGGAAGCAGACAGAAACGTAGTCACAGCTCCAGACTACATACGCGTACGCACGATCTGGGTAACAGGGGGTCCGTAGTGTTGCCCTTTTTGTACCCGAACGGTGACTGTGTATTCCTCCCCTGGTTTTAATCCTTTGCATTCAAAGGTCCTTTGGGTGCCAGACAGGTGTATGGATTCGCCCGCCCGAGGATCCTTCTGCAGGTTGGAAAGGAAAAAAGAGACAGTATGATACCACACAACATACTGATACTCCTGAGCAGGGGTGTCAAACTCAGTTTCATTGATGGCTGCACCAGTGTTGTGTTTGACCTCGGGAAGCTAGGGTGGGTGTGGCCAGCTCAATATCACTTGTGTTAGAAGCGCTTGTGGTGGCCTGAGGGCTCCTGAGCTCCGTTTTCGGCTGTGGGGGCTTCCTGCAACCCTCTGCCAGTGAAAATGGAGCTCAGGAGGGCCGTGTGAGCTCCGTTTTCGGCTGCGACAGCCTTCTGCAACCCTCTGCCAATGAAAATAGAACTCAGGAGGGCCACACAAGCTCCATTTTTGGCTGCGATGGCCTCCTGCAACCCTCTGCCAGCGAAAATGGAGCTCGGGAGGACCTCACACAGCCTCCCCGAGCTCCATTTTCGCTGGCCGAGGCACTGCAGGCCGGTCCTTCGCTTGTTTCTAGGGTGCCCTACGGGCCAGATCTAAGCACCCCATGGGCTAGATCCGGGCCCTGGGCCTTGAGTTCGATACCCCTGCTCATGTGGGTCTCATTAATCATTTTGTTTGGAATAAGATTAGGAAGGGAAAGGAAAGAGAGATTAGTCTGAAAAATCTTTCAAGACATACAGCCTCCTAAATTCTAAACCAAGGTAGTCCTCTACTTACAACAGTTCACTTAATGACCATTCGAAGATACATTGGCACTGAAAAAAGTGTTTGTTTTTTGCAGCATCCCCATGGTCAACGTGATCAACATTCAGATGCTTGGCAACTGACACCTATTTTTGTCGGTGGCAGCATCCTGGGGTCTTCTGAAGGCCTTTTCGGACCTTCTGACAAAGCAAAGTCAATAGGGAAGCCAGATTCACTTAGTGACCATGTTAGTAACTTAACAACTTGCAGGGATTCACTTAACAACCATGGCAAGAAAGATTGTAAAACGGGGCAAACTCCCTGAACAACCTTCTCACCTGGCAACAGAAATGTTGGGCTTAATTGTGGTCGTAAGTCGAGGACTACCTGTAAAACGGTTTCTATGAGTTTCACTGCATGTTGGGGGAAAAAAAAACACTGCTATTTCCCGACAATCTTACTTGGTCGGTCCACACCATGGCCACTGCAAAGACGGCCCAACAGTGCCTGCACTTTCTGAGGTTGCTGAAAAAGAGTGGTCTGGGTGAGAAGTTGCTGGTTGCTTTTTACGGTTCTACCATTGAGAGCATTTTGGCATACTGTTTAACGGTGTGGCATGCTGGATGCTCTGCAGTGGATAAGAAGATGCTCCAGAGAGTTATAAACACAGCACAAAAAATCATCGGTTGCTCTTTTTCTTCTCTGGAAGAGATTGCGAAGACCAGACTCCTCTCTGGAACACTACAAATCTCCACAGACCGTTCTCATCCTGGATACTCATATTTCGAACTGTTACCATCAGGAAGGTGTTACAGGTGTCTTAAAATGAGGACTAATAGATTGAGAAACAGTTTCTTTTCCAAGGCAGTAATTGTCTTGAATCATGAAGTGCATTTGTGATTCAGTCCTATTATTATTATTATTATTTTTAAAACTCTGTATTGTGATGGTGATGTAGTCTTTGGGGCACTGTGCTGGAGTAGCTTTCAAATTTCACTGTATTCATGGAATGCAATGACAATAAAGATATTCTATTCTATTCTATTCTATTCTATTCTATTCTATTCTGTTCTGTTCTGTTCTGTTCTGTTCTGTTCTGTTCTATTCTATTCTCCTCTGTATTCTATTCTATTCTGTTCTGTTCTATTCTATTCTGTTCTGTTCTGTTCTGTTCTATTCTCCTCTACATTCTATTCTGTTCTGTTCTATTCTATTCTATTCTTTTCTATTCTATTCTATTCTATTCTGCTCTGTTCTATTCTCCTCTATATTCTATTCTATTCTGTTCTATTCTGTTCTATTCTGTTCTATTCTATTCTGTTCTGTTCTGTTCTGTTCTGTTCTGTTCTATTCTATTTTTTCCAGGAATGAATGTTCCTGCACATGCAGGAAGTTAGATCTTCAAAATGCACGCATATTCAGGCACCACAACTAACTTTAAATTAAGTGTTCCTTTACTGCATGTTCCCAAGATTGCCTCCAAAAGCTATTACAGGAGGACTTCTGTCAGAGTATATTCATGAACTGGAATAGAGCATGGTAACATGGCCAGCCAATGAATAGGCATAACAACTAAGTCAGCCAATGAGGACTGTTTGGAAACTGAAACTAGAAGTAGCCGAGGTGTGGCTCATTGTTAAGCTCTGTAGCTCTGAAGCTTAAATCTGAGTCTGTCTATTGAAAATAAAACTGCTTCTCTCCTCTGCTGTGTGTTTTGCTTTCCTGCTGAACCAAAGTGAAACTAATGTCTGCTTCTGTTTGAGTTTGCTCCATGTTGGAGAAATCTACAACTGGTGTTTAAAATTGACTTTATATGTTTATAAAGAAGTTAAATGTAGCCTCAGTCATCTGTGTTTACTTTTCTGGCGTTGAATTTATGCTGTAATAATCTGAACAGCTTCCTGCAATGGAAGAGCCATAGTGGCGCAGTGATTAGAATGCAGTATTTGCAGGCTAACTCTGCCCACAGCCAGGAGTTCGATCCTGACCGGCTCACAGTTGACTCAGCCTTCCATCCTTCTGTGGCTGATAAAATGAGGAGCCAGATTGTTGACAGCATTATGCGACTCTGTAAACAGCTTAGAGAGACTGTAAAGCACTGTGAAGTGGTATATGTCTAAGTGCTATTAGCTTCAGTAGCAGAGCAGCTATGAACTTTTCTTGACATTCAGATCTGCAACTTTAAAAACTGGCAGTGACATTTGGTTTTCTTTTCCTTACTATTCTTCATTCCTGGAGTGACTCACTTACTGCTCTCCTCCCACATTCATTGATTCACTATTTCATGATTTTGAGAGACAGGGATTTAATCCTAGTTGCAAAGAAGCCAAATGAATTAGGTTTTGTGGAGCCTCAATGTGGTTCTCTCAATTGATGTTTATGCTATTTCCATATTCACTGCCCAGAGTTCCACTGGAAGGTGAGCATCCATAAACAATGGATGGATGGATGGATGGATGAACGAATGAACCTGAGGCTAAGCTAAATCCTCTCCCTCTGTAATTTCAATTATGCATTGATAGTTTTTTTTTAAATGCATTGGAAAAGTAGGTAGCTATTTTTAATGTGCATTATTTAATGATTCACATTGAAAAGAGCAGATCTGTGATCATATACTAATGGCTGCCATCTTTGACTCCTCTCCCTCCCTCCCTCTCTCTCACTCACTCATTCTCTTTCTCTCTCTCCTACACAGAGAGAGGGGGGGGGGATTCTTGCCAATGCAAAGTTAAATGCAGCAAGCAAAGTGGACAATACAGTTTGAGCAGAAATAAAGGTGTAAAATAATATTTTGATGTGGATCAGGAAAACAGAAAAAAAAATGTGCTTGAGGTGAGCTGGAGCCACATAAAGGAACCCATTTTCCATCTGTGTCCTCCAGTAATGGGCAGCCAGGCTGAGCAGAGTGGCCTTTAGTAGCCTAAAAAAATTCCAAACTTCTCTTAAAATAGGAACTACAATGAATAGAAATGAGTTCTGGCTGAACCCAGATATTGAGGAACCACAGCTACCAGCATTCTCCCTGGTCGCACTGCCTGGGGCTGCTGGGAGTTATAGTTCAGCAATATTTGGAAGGCAACACAAGTTGGATTCTCCACTTCTGTTGCCCAAGCACATTGTCCCAAAGTGTATCTCATTACCGTGGGTGCCACATGGATCTCATATCCATCTACAGAAATCTCAGGGTAGTTCCACTCCAGGCGAAAAGACGTTTCATCTCGATTTGAAACACGGACACCAATGGATGGAATCTCTGTTTAGGCCAAGAAAAAAGATGGTGTGTGAACATAAGAGCAGAAACCAATATGGCTAGCTTTGTTATTTTATAGTCATCTCTTCAGAACTTTGCTAAGATAAGGTTGCCTTGAAGAGATATTTTATCGAGGAGATACTCTGTGAGCCTCACCTCCAATCAAGGTGCATACTTCTATGTTCCATACTAGTTCAAACACTAACCAGTTGCCCTGTTGGGTTATTGTTTCAGAGACATATCTAAACAGAATCACCATGGGCAGGCAAAAAAGCAATGGGTATGGAAGCAACTTCTGATTTCCTGCTGGCTTCCCCATTGATTTTCCTTGTAAGAAGTTGACAGGAAGCATTAAAAATCTTCCTTCCTGCCTTCCCTTTCTCCATATTCTTCCCTCGCTCCCTCCCTTCCTATTTCCCTTCCAAGCAGGCTAATAAGTAATTGCTGCTGGATGGGGGAGGAAGTGAGGGGTTGTGAGACTGGCTGGGAAACTGTCACAGAATGTTCAAAATGAGCATCACATAACTGCAGCAGCAGCAGCCCAGCAGCACTGAAGTTCATCACAGGAAGACGCAATCTGGAAATAAGAATGAAGGTGAAGGTTCATTCTCCGAGCTGGTGAGTTGGTTTCCAAATGTTTCGTTACCAGGCTTCAGCAGAGTTTAGGGGATGTCGTATCAGTGTTCTTCTGTTTTTTAGGGCTTCAGGTGTGGATGTTACCTAGCCTGGTAATGAAATCTTCAGAAACCAACCCACAAGTTCGGAGAATGAATCTTCGTCCTTATCCTACACCATTCACCACTATTGCATAAGAAGGAATTTCCTGATAGTGAGAGAACGATTGATCAATGGAACAGCTTACCTCTCACAGCTGCTCCCTATCCCTGGAGAATTCCCCCCCCCCAAAAAAAAAAAGATCGGACAGCCATTTTGTTCAGGAAGGTATGAGGACTCCTGCCTTGAGCAGGTGATTGGAGTACAAGATTTCCAAGGTCCCTTCCAACCCTTTGATTTTATGACAACTTCCCTAAATTTCATTTCCTTGGGAGTTGTGGATCCTGGATTTTGGATGCATTCTTTAAGTTAGCCCATTTGGGGCATATGGGTTCAAAAATTGTTGACCTATGATGCACTGTTTTACCAATTAAAGATTACAGGAATGACAGTTTTAGTAGTATATAGATTTGTGCAAGAATATTCACAGCTCCTTTTCCCTCTCTCTGGTAGCAAAAAAATCACCTTGCTGTTTATTCAATCAGGAGACCAGCATTTTTCCACCTTGGCAACTTTTAAGATGTGTGGACTTCAACTCCCAAAATTCTCCAGCCAGCATATGTTAGCCAATTCAAAACACACATTAAGGGGATTTAACAGCTGAAGCCAAACAGCATAAATAGGTGCTCTTTTCAAGGAATCTTAAAACCCAAGACTTGGAGAAAGAATGATTTTTTAATGCTCTTTTAAAGGCTGGTATAGTAAGGTTTGGTCCAATTTGCTATAAGTTTTTCTGTTCAGGTAGTCCTCAACTTGGGACTGTAACTTCCATTGCTAAGCAACATGATCATTGTGAGTCCTTACATGTGTCAACTCGTAAAGAATTCTTGTGCCTGTTTTTGAGTTACCATAGGTGGGGGGAGGTACAATTTAAAGAGTCAGCCATTTTTCACCTTTTTTTTTCTCTGACTCGGTTTTTGAATTGCGGACTCAGAAGTACATTCCATGCATATCTTACAAAGATTGTAGCTAGGCTACTGGATCTTCTGCCTGCAAAAATCTTTCATTGGAGAATGTGATTGATGATGCCCAGCCCATGAACGCTTCATTGGAGAATCTGATTGATGATACACCCACAGGAGAGGAGGGAAACAGGGTCATGGGTGACTGTAAATCATTGAAAATAAAGGTGACTGTAAATGTGTCAGAGTTGGCTTCAACTGGGATAATGCCAACATGTTGCTCCTAATAAATCTTTTGGATTCTTTTGAAGCTTGGCTCGAGGCTTGTGATTTAATTAGGGCAATCGCCAGAATCCTGACAACATGACTGCACCTGATTTTACAACATTTTTTACTACAGCCATTAAGCAAATTCGGCTTCCCCCATTGTCCTTGCTTGTCGGAAGCACATTTGGGAAGGTCCCCACATCTGGGAAGGTCACAAAATGTGATCATGTGAAGGTGGGTTGCTATATACCGGGGGTATTCTAGCTGGCTGGCTAAGTTACAAAGTTGTCAAAGTTGAGAAACACTTGGTTAGACCATAAAGGATTGAGGAAATGTCCCCTCCCAACCTATTTTCCAAATAATTTAGCTTATTTTCTAAAGCACCAGAAGGTAAGGCATGAAACAATGGATGGAAACTAATCAAGGAGAGAAGCAACCTGGAATTAAGGAGAACTTTCTTAACAGTGAGAACAATCAACCAATGGAAAGGTTTGCCTTCAAAAGTTGTGGGGACTTCATCGCTGGAGGTTTTTAAGAAAAGGATGGGCAGTCGCTTGCCTTAAATGGTATGACTTCTTGCTTGAACAAGGGGTTGGATTAGAAGACCACCAAGGTCTCTTCCAGCTCTAGTCTGATTGACTGATTGTTTAAACTTTTGCACCTACCTACTGAACAGTCATCGCCTGAATAGCCACTGTTGCACATGCATGTTCCATTCTGACATTCTCCATGGCCACTGCAGTGCTCTGGGCATGCCAGCTGACCGCAGTCGGGTCCAGTATAGTCTGGGTGGCAGGAACACACCCCTCCCTGAAGACAGTGGCCTCTCCGGTTACAATCATTAGGGCAAGCCTTGGTGCCACAGGCCGGCCCGGTGAAGCCTGGCTCACACACGCAGCGTCCATTATGACATTCTCCACGCCGGTTGCAGTTGCTAGGACAAGCTCGGATGGCACAATCTGTACCACTGTAACCTGGGTTGCACACGCACTGTCCTGAGACGCATTGGCCATGTCCATGACAGTTCTGGGGGCAAACTGGGTCGGAGCAGGAGGGACCCATATATCCTGGGAAACAGGTACAAAGGCCATCCACACAGCGCCCTTGATCATTGCAGTCGTCAGGGCAAGATGGCGGCTCTTCGCAGCTGACCCCCGAGTAGCCAGGCTGGCATTGGCAATACCCATTGATGCATCTGCCACGCTCTGGGCCCCCGCAGCCTCCAGAGCAGACCGGCTCAGCGCAGGTGGGACCGCCCCAACCTGACTCACATTCGCACAGGCAACGAGAGAGGTCAAAGGATCCGTGGTGAGAACATAACGTATGAATGTCTGTCTGGCCTAGGAGAGAGAGAAAGTGTGTGTGAGGGAGAGAAACATAAGGAGGGGAAGGGAGGGATTTTTTAAAAGGGGACCTGTAAATTGCTTAATTATTGCATTTATAGCCCAAGGAAGGAAGCCCATGAGCTCAGCTGCTTGCTCTACCCTCAGAAGTGAGTCTGAATGAAAATAAAACTCAGATCTTCTAAAGGTGGCTTTTCATAAAGTTATTTGAAGGGAGACAGGGAGGGAAGAAGGAGGGAAAGAGGAAGGAAGGAAGGAGGAAGGAGAAAGAAAGGAGGCAGGGAGGGAGGGGGAAAGAAAGGAAAGAAGGAGGAAGGAAGGAGGGAAGGAGGAAGAGAGGAAGAAGGAAAGAAAAGAGGGAGGGAGGAAAGGAGGAGGGAAGGAAAGAAGAAAGATAGGAAGGAAGACGGAGGGAAGGAAGAGAAAAGAAGGGAAGGAGGGAGGGAGGGAGGAAGATGGAAAGAAAGAAAGGAAGGAGGGAGGGAGGGAAGGAGAAGGGAAGGAAGGAAGAAGGGAAGAAAGGGAAAAGAAAGGAAGGAAGGATGGAATGAGGGAACAAGGGAGGGAGAGGAAGATGGAAAGGAAGGAAGGAGGGAAGGAGGAGGGAAGGAAGGAAGAGGAAGGAAGGAGGGAAAGAAAGAAGTGAAAAGAAAGGAGGGAAGGAGGGAGGGAGAGAGGAAGAAGGAAAGAAAGGAAGGAGGGAGGGAAGGAATTCAAATGGAATGATGTATGGAGGGAAACAAATGACTAGGTAAGGAGTTTATATTCTACAGGAGGGGCTGATTGTAATGTATCTAAGCTGTCCTGGATGGAGGAGGTCTCTATGGCCGCCTTCCTAAGGTCTTGCTGTCATCACTCTTGGGTGAAGAACAAAGGACTTAATTCATGCAATTGCCTGCTTCCTTTGATCCCAGCTCAGAAACTAACTTGCTAAGGAACAAAATATTCCAACAGCTGAAGAGGTAGAATTCAACCCCACCTTCCTCCTCCTCTTCCCTTACCTTCGCTGGCTTGACTGCTGGTGGACGCAGCAGGGCAACAGCCTCCCCCAGCTTGGCACGTTTCCTGGAGGATCCGCACTTCATTCTCAAGGGCCTGCAGCCTTCTCCAAAGCTCCTGGGTATCTTCGGTGCCAGGGGGACACCCGCACGATTGCTGTGGGAGGTTGATGCGGTGGGTAAAAACCACATGCTCTTGATCTGAACCTTCCAGGGTGTGTTCATACTGGGCCCCTCCTCGGGAAGATCCAGGAGGGCCTAAGGCCTCTTGGGGAGGTGGGGAGGCGCCCTTGTTCAGTGTGTCTTCTCCGGCCACCTTAATTGTGTAGACATGGGATAAGATGGTCGCATTGGAAGAGATGAGCGGGTGGGGAAGACGGGCCTCCCAGGAAACCCCCAACCAGCAGAGGAGCAGAAGGAAATACGCTCCCTTTGAGGGCCTCTCCATGATCATTCAAGATCTGTAAGGAATGGGAAATCAATCAGGGCTGAATTTGCGAATAAAAGAGGAAAGAACAAGAATGGCTCAAGACAACAATCCACATTTTTCTTGGCATGTGTTGGAAAAAATATCCATCTGGTTCAGTTCCAAGCCAGGAGAAAGACACTGGAAATATGGAAGCTGATTGGAAAGATGGTTTAATGATGAAGCAGAACCACCAAGCAGGGATGGGATTTTACTGTTCAGACCGGTTCAGACAAACCCCTTGCTCCAAAGATCAGCTGTCTCCAAACCAGTTTGCTGTGGGCCGGCCCTGCTCTTTCCTGTTCTTTACTTCTTTTGTTTAGGGCAGGGATCTCCAACCATGGCAACTTTAAGAACTTTTAAGATTTATGGATTTCAACCAGCAAAGCTGCCTAAGGAATTCTGGGAGTTGAAGTCCACAAGTCTTAAAGTTGCCAAGGTTGGAGACCCCTAGTTTAGAGCACAGTTGATTCACGTGACAGAGTGGTTTGCCATGCCTCAGCTGTTTTTTTCACAGGGACTGCTGTAGAAGGTAAGTATGAGAGCCGTTTAAAATGTGGAGAGTGCGCGCAGAGTGTGTTGTTATATCAGTGGAATCCCACCCCTGCCACAAAGCACTTGTGATTTTGGTGCAGCTGACTACATAGAGTTGAGGGGGGGGTATGTATATCTTTTCTTGGGCTTTGCACTTGAACTTTCTATTTCTGTGGAAGAACACGTATTCTATTGGCTGTTGTCAGACTCCCAGGGGGCCATGTACAAATCCTAAGACAAATCCTTGTCTGAGCTAAGCTTGGTTGAAGTTTAGCTGATGCAATGAAGGGGCTTGTTGGGTAATTCCTGTTGTGGCTAAGAGCTAACTATACCTTTGTTCAGTCTTTGCTGAAGGGAGAAATGGATGACCAATTCTTCATTTCTAAAAGCTGGGTTCAGCTTAGTATCTTCTTTGGAGCAGGAAGCTGGGGCTCTGAGTTGCTGTCTCCCTTAAGATTTTTATTTCTCTTTTAGGGGAAATATTTTATCCTGCCTTTTTAAAGATTTCTCAAGAATGTCATTTTTCTAGGGGAGGGGTGAGTTTCTATACATGGAAGCCAGATGTGTTTTTCAAAGTTGGCAGCTTTAAGAGGTGTGGACTTCAACTCCCAGAATTTCCCAGCCAGTCATGTTGGCTGAAGAATTCTGGGAGTTGAAGTCCAGACATGTTAGTGGTGAAATGATATCAGTGTTCCAAATTCTAAGGGGCTACTGCAAAGAAAAGGGTAGGTAAGTCAACCTATTTTCCAAAGCATCTGAGAGTAGGACAAGAAGCAATCAGTGGAAACTAATCAAGGAGAGATCCAGCCTAGAACTAAGAAATTTCCAGACAATTGGAACAATTAATCAGTGGAACAACTTGCCTCCAGACTAGAGGTTTTAAATGGGCAACCATTTGTCTGAAATTGTATAGGCTTTCCTGCTTGGGCAGGGGGTTGGACTAGAAGATCTCCAAAGTCCCTGCCAAGCCTGTTATTCTGTTTTTCTGACAACTTTGATGAATACTGGTTCAGATGGATAGTTTGAAAGAGACAACTCTGGTGATGGGGGGGGGGGGGTGATCTCCAAAGTTTAGGAGAATGAATGAATTGGAAGTAGAAGGAACCCAACTCACTGGTTATTATTCTTTAAGAGAGCCACACCATTGATCAACAACAGCACTTATTTTTATACACAATTAGCCCAGTTTGGAGATAGGAAGAAACAGGCAGAACCTCTGTTTCAATCTTTGTGAGCTTGCTGATAAGAAGAGAAAGTAAACTATGGAAGAAGAAAATCCATTGTTATATTAGGACCTTTGGAGCAATACCCAAGGACTTCCACTATTTGAAATTTGTTCCGTCCGGAAAAATGTGAGGTAGACCGGGTTCCAACAAACAAGTCTTTATTGAAGCAAACAACAGTAACGGAACGGTTTGGCTGAAGCCGCGGCAGCCTTTTTATACAGGCTTGCCTGCCGGCTTGTAGCCAATGGCAGCTATTTGACTTTGCCGTCTTTCAGCGGCTCTTTTGGACTTGTTTCTAATGAACCAATCCAGTGCTTAGTCTTTTAGCCAATCAGATTGCATAGTTTGGAGTATACCATTCTATACAGAACATCCCTCCCCCCTTAGTTTAGTCCTACGTGGGTGACGTAGTTGCGCAGGTAGGTGGGGCTTCTTCTGACTCTACTTGACTTGCGCAGTTCATTCTTGCTGGAGACTTCGAGCAGTTTGGATGGGATCGCTGTCTCTCTGGCTCTTCTCCATGGAACCGCCTGGAAGGGTGAGTTAGCAAGGTTGCTACCGCTTGAGTTGCTCAGGCCGGTAATTTTCCTGCTCCCTCCTGGTTTTCCCGGGCAGGTCGAGCTGGCTTTGCTGGCCCCTTCCAGGATGGGTTCCTCTCCCTGTGGATTATTTCTGCCAGTTTCATCTAACCGTAAGTGTTCTTTTCGCTCTTTTTGATTGGTTAGATGTTCTGGGTTTATGTTTAACAGTTCGTTTTTTCCTTCAGTATTATTTTCTTGTATTCCCCCCCCCCTTTGGTTTTGTTTTCGTAGATTTTTATTGTTGGAGGTTGCGCGGTCGTATTTTGCTCAACATTTTGGGAACGAAGCTGGTCTATGTGCTGCTTCCATTCCCTGCCATCGTCTACGGTCAGACGGTAGGACCGGGGGCCTGTTATTTGTGTGATTGTGGCTGGAAGCCATAGAGGGTCCCCGGTAAAGTTCTTTGCATAGACTAGGTTGCCGATTTCAAATGTGCAGAAAAGGCTGGAGGAATCGGGGGGTTTCTCAAAGGTGTAATTTGGATGTAACCTATCCAAATGTGATCTAAGTTTCCTCCCCATTAATAATTCTGTCGGGCTTTTGTTAGTTACAATGCTGGGGGTGATATGTTGGAGGGTGAGTAAACGGTCCACTTTATCCTGGACGTCCCCTGGGTCCATTTTCTCCAAACCCTCCTTGGTAAACCTGACCATTCTCTCAGCCCTACCATTTGCTGCCGGGTGGGCTGGCGCGGTTAGTGCATGGTGTATGCCTAAAGAGGCTAGGTATTGTTCAAATTGTATAGCGGTCAGTTGTGGCCCATTGCTGGACACTCGGACGTCCGGCAACTCATGGGTTGCGAATAGTTTGTTTAGCTTTTTTTATAATGGCATCAGTTGTTGCAGATGACATTACTGCAACTTCTAACCAATTCAAGTATGCATCTACAACAATCGAGAATATATGCCCCCTGGTCGGACCTGCAAAATCAATATGGATTCGAGACCAGGGGCGTCGTGGGGTCTCCCAATCCCTTATAGGAGCTTGTGGTGGTGATGGCCTGGTTTTCTGTCATTTATTGCATGTGACAACCCAGTACTCAATATCTCTGTCTAAACCAGGCCACCATACATAGCTCCTAGCCAGGCTTTTCATTTTCACGATGCCTGGGTGGCCTTCATGAAGCATACCCAAAACTCTCGTTTGTAATTTGGAAGGAATTACCACCCGATCACCCCACAATAAACACCCCTTTTGTATTGACAGTTCAGTCTGTCTGGTCCTGAAAGGTTTAAAGTTTTCAGTTTTTTGGTTTTCCGGACAACCTTTACCTACCCAATTTAAAATGCGGGCAGTCACCAGTCTTTAGCGGTTGCTCTGGTGACATCATGTGTAGATATTGGTAGCTCGGGGCAGGTTTCTATCTGCAGGGTGGTAATTGTTGGCGCTGGGTCTTCCTCCGTCATTGGCAGCGGTGTTCGACTTAATGCGTCTGCATGGGAGATCTGTTTCCCAGGTCGATGTATCAAAGTGTAGGAGTATGCTGCTAGGAATTCTGACCATCTAGTCATTCGAGGAGATAAAATGTTCGGTGTGGATTTGTTTCCCACCAAAATTCCTAGTAGTGGTTTATGGTCAGTTACGATTGAAAATGTTCTCCCATAGAGGTACTCATGAAAACGTTTAACCCCGGCAACAATTGCCAGGGCTTCTCTGTCTAGTTGACTATAGTTGCGTTCTGCTTTAGAAAGTGTTTTCGAGTAAAAGGCAATGGGTGCCTCTCTCCCGTCAGGCAATTTGTGGCTCAGGATGGCACCAACTCCAAAAGGTGAGGCATCACAGGTGACCGTCAATGGCAGTGTGTTACTAAACTGAATAAGAACGGTGTCTGAGGTTAACAGATTTTTTTATGTCTTGGAATGCTTTTTGTTCTCTATGCCCCCAAGTCCAACTAATTTTCTTATCCAATAAACGATGTAACGGTTCAGCTATCGTTGCTTTGTGAGGGAGGAATACGTTATAGAAGTTTATTAGACCCCAAAATGCTTGTAACTCTGTTTTATTTTTTGGCTGTGGTGCGTCTCTAATAGCCTTGACTTTTATTTCTGTAGGGTGTATGCCCTCGCCATCAATTAAATACCCCCAAAATTCGACGTGATCAGTCATTAAACAGCATTTTTCTTTTTTGACTTTCAGGCCGGATTCTCTAAATTTTGTTAGCACCTCTTTCAGTCTTTTCTCTAATTGGGTCATGGTTTTAGCCGAAATTAGGACGTCATCAAAATAAGGAACGACCCCTTCAATTCCATTTAATAGGCGTTCCATAAGGCTTTGGAAAATGCCTGGGGCAACGCTCACTCCAAATTGAAGTCTGTTACATTTGAATGCCCCTCTGTGAGTTACTATTGTCTGTGCCTCAGCCATTATTGGGTCTACTGGAAGCTGTTGATATGCCTGGGCTAAACCAAGCTTGGCAAAAAATTTTCCTCCCCCTAGCGAGTGCAGTAAACGTTGCACGATTGTACAGGGTATGCGCTTTGCTGCAATGCATGGTTCAGGATAGCCTTGTAGTCTCCGCAGATGCGTACCAACCCATCAGGTTTAACAGGTGTTACTATTGGTGTCTCCCATCTAGCATGGTCAATTGGTTCTATGACCCCTTGCTCAATTAATTTATTTAACTGTTCATCAATTTTGGCCTTTAAAGCAAAGGGGACTCGTCTGGCTTTTAATCTTCTAGGTGCTACCTGAGGGTCTAAACTAAAGGAAATTGGGGTCCCCCGGTACTTGCCTAAGGTGCCATTGAAGACGTCCTGGAATTCTTGTATCAGGCTCTCTTCCCAGTCGGTTGCAGCTTCTTGGCTCACCCCGGTCATTCCGATGCCCAATGGTGCAAACTATTTGATGCCCAGGAGGCTGGAGCGGTCCCGGTTGACTATGGTTAGAGGCAGGACTTCAGCGTGCTGCTTGTGTGTGACTCGGAAATGTCCTAGACCTACCACAGGGATTTGGTTTCCTTGGTAGTCTTTTAGAGTTAATTTTTGTTTCTGGAGTTCTTTTAATTTGATGTTTGGAACTAGCCGTCTGATTGTGTTCCAAGACACCACTGACAGGAAGGATCCTGAGTTGACTTCCATCTCGCAGGGGCTTCCTTCAATTTTTACAACAATGTTGACTTTTCTCCCGCTTTCCATCTGGGCGCTTCCAATAGTGACAGTTTGATGGGTCTTTTCTTGGTTGCCGGTTTGTTTGTTGCGCTGCCATTTCTTTTCGGCTTGCTTTGCTTCAGCTGGTAGTGGGGAGTTACTGCATCTGTTTGGGCTGTTATTTTTTCGATTCCTGCAGACTTTTTCAATGTGTCCCCTCTTCTTGCAAGCTCGGCAGATGGCATCAAGGAATCTGCAATCGGCTCGTGGGTGGTTTCCCCGCAGCCAGCGCATTCCCGCCAATTTCTTTTTTCGTGCCTTTTTTTGTTGGCGTACAGATGATGGACCTCATTGTCCTCATCTTCCGTTTCTGATGGACTGTCAAATTCTTCGTGATGAGTTGTGGTGGGAGCTTGCTTCTTTCCTCTGGATAGGGTCATCGCGTCATTATTTGAGTTCATTTGCTTCATAGTGGCCACTGACTTTTTCGCGGCTTCTGCTGCTGTAGCTTCTGCGATCGCTTCAGCCACTGCGATCGCTTCAGCCACTTGGGTTTATTAAGTAGTTTACTTTGTAAGTTAGAGTCTCTCAGACCTAGGACAACTCGATCTCGTATGGCTTCCTCTAAGTTCAGGAATTCGCAAGCTCCCCCCAGTTGTCGGAGAGCTGCCACGAAGTGAGCGATGGTTTTGCCTTCCTTCTGATCCCTTTTGTAGAATTTGTGCCGCTTGATGAGATTTGACACTACTGGTGCATAGTGGGCCTTTAACATTCAGTGAAGTTCAGACCAGGTCATTTGTTTCATGTCTCTGGGCTTCACCAATGCTTTGGCCATTTTAAATACGGTTGGTCCATAATGTGTTAGGAATACAGCCCTCTTCCGTTGGTCTGAGATCTCTTCCATTTCATTGCTCTCTAAGAACATCAAGAAACGGTCTACGTATGACTCCCAATCCTCTTTGTTGGGATTGAAGGGTGCGGGCAGCGCATTATTCCCAGCCATCACTTTAGTCTGGAATTCTTTCTGCCACATCTCACGTTTAGGACAATCCCACCCTCGTCGCCAGTGTTCCATCCGGAAAAACACGAGGTAGACCGGGTCCCAACAAACAAGTCTTTATTGAAGCAAACAACAGTAACGGAACGGTTTGGCTGAAGCCACGGCAGCCTTTTTATACAGGCTTGCCTGCCGGCTTGTAGCCAATGGCAGCTATTTAACTTTGCTGCCTTTCAGCGGCTTAGTCTTTTAGCGGCTTAGCCTTTTAGCCAATCAGATTGCATAGCTTGGAGTATACCATTTTATACAGAACAGAATTTTTGAATTTATCAGGCCCAAGCACCCCAATTTTACCAAAACAAAAACAAAAAACAAAAACCACCACACTTCCAACTGCATATATCTTAGATAGTATCTTCATAATTCTTAGACTTTTTGGTTACGACTTGAATTATTAAGTTTTTACCAGTCTTAGACTTTAAATCTAACTGCAGATTATTCATAATAGTAGAGAAATCAATTTACTGGGAACAAATACCAGAATGGACTATCCCTGATGTTGGAAGACATATCCATCTGATTCAGTTCCAAGTGGGAAAAAAGACACTGGAAACATGGTGACTGCTTGGAAGAATGGTTTTAATGGTGGACAGGACCATATTGAGGTCCTGAGCAAAAAAGAGCACATGGGGGAGAGAGAGAGAGAGGGAGGGAGGG
>BLBF01000079.1:573431-586011 GCA_015471245.1 Laticauda colubrina | reverse complement strand
CCTTCCTTCCTTCCTTCCTTCCTTCCTTCCTTCCTTCCTTCCTTCCTATTGCTTTTAAAATACAGAGAAAAAAGTGTCAGAGAGAGAGAGAGAAAGGGAGAAAGAGTGAGAGGAGAAAGAGAGAGATGAAATGAGAGATGAGAGAGGGGCCAAGTGATGTCAACTTGGCCACGCTTACCCACCCAGTCACATGACCACCAAGGTACACCCACCAAGCCATGCCCACAGAGCTGGTAGGGGGAAAAAATTAATTTCACCCCTGCTGGGGGAGGCTGTTTTGCCCTCCCAGAGGCATGCCCAACCAGCAACCAGACAGAGAACCTTTGCTGAAATTTTTGAAGCCCACCCATGGTGCTTGATGGTTCTGCTTCACCATTAATAGACTAGACTAGACTAGAATACCTTTATTGTCATTGCATTCAAAATACAATGAAATTTAAAAGCTACTCCAGCACAGTGCCCCAAACACCACATCACAATCACACTTTGGAGTATTTAAAAATTAAAATAATTAAAGTAATAATAGTAATAATTAAAAACTTAGCCTAAAACCTATTTAAAACATATATTAAGTTCGATAGTTTAAAAATGCCACTTTATACATAGGACTAAATCACAAGTACTAAAAGACTAAAACCATCTTTCTAATCAACCTTCATGTTTCCAGCATCCTTCTGCCGGCTTGGAACTGAACCAGATGAATATTTCTTCTAACAGAATAAAACAGTCCAGACAAAGCTTGGGTCCCTCCCCAGCTTTCTGATTTTCAAGAAGAAAACCCCATCTTCTCCCTAATTTTCCCTTCTTATTTTTCTTGTTGGAGATGCCGTTTCCTTTTGTAGCTGCATGTTGCAGGGGAACTGCCAGCTTTAAATATATTTTATTGGTCTCGTTCATGTGGCTTTCTCAGCAATCTCTCGTGCAGATGTTTATGTGGTGAAGAAGCTTTACATAGCAGCAGGGAAAAATATTTCTGGTTAACCACACAGCTAGGATTCCTTTGTTAAATGTCCATGTTGTTTCCAGATACATGATGTGGCCGGGTGATTAAAGTATCAGCAGGGAAGACATATGCCACACTTTAAGTGCTGGGAAAGTGATTGGGTGTCCCCCAGGGCTTTGCAATTGGTCTGAATCTAGGTTTTTTTAAAATCCACACTGACCTCACTTAAATGCATTATGTATGTCTTTACCCCAAGGAATAGAAGTGAAGATTAAAACCAGAGGTTTAGAATATATACTTTGTAAGCCTCTGGTTTTAATCTTATCTTTAAGGGATGCACTGTGTGGTGGTAAGAACAACAGGACTTGGTCACTTATTTAATTTTATTTTAATTTTATTTTAATTTTAATTTATTTTTTAAAATTTCATTTTATTTTTTATTTTATTTATTTTATTTTATTTTAAAGTAAGTTCCCTGAAATCAAGAGGCCTTTCCTCAATGTGGGATGCTTCCAATTCTTTGATCCATGAATTGCTGCTCCATTGCCCACATATCTCAGATTGTGCCAATCAGTTTGTCGACAAAAGTGTTGACAAAAACCTGGCCATTGGGTTGTGATGGAGGCCCATCTGGCATTTGTGTGGGTAGGGAATTAAAAAATGCTCTGGCAGAGACCATCGACCTTGGACACTGGCCTGAGTTGGCTTATGCCAGTGGTAAATGTCTAACATCTTCCTCATAAAAAATAAACAGAAGAAACCAACAGAGGTGGAAAGGATGTTAAAGTTCTGCATCAATGCAGAATGTGCTGCTGGGGCTCAGGCATGCCCTCCAGATCCTTGGTCTGATGGTGAAACTTTCCATTCCCATTTTCCCTTAGCCACCAGCTTCTCTGTGTGATGACCGGTGGCATGGCACAAAAGCAACAAAGTCATAAAAGTAGGTAAAGTCCCTTTAATACCTCCAACTTGGCCCCCAATATCCAGTTATCATCGGCTGGAGAAAAAATTCTCTCAAGAACAGTTTTTAAAGGGAAGAAATTCAGTCCAAACCCAAAGTGCATATAAATTATAAATAAAAACCAATACAATTCACACTGTAGCAATTAACAAGACAGGGCAGGATAAGAAATTGCAGACTTCAAAAGATAACAAAACACACACAGTTGGGAGGATGCCAGAACCCAGGTAAGACTTGACAAAGATAATTCATGCTTTGCTTCCAGCAAGGTGCTGTGCACAAACACCCTTTTTAAATCCTTTTTTCCCAGTTGAAGCTAATGAAGGGAATCAGGACCCTTTTCTCCCCTGTAATCCACGTAACTCACGTTGCTCCTTTCTCCATTCCTCCCTGCATGCCCTAGGATGAAGAGGGGGGGCCCCTGGGTCTTCCTCTGTGCCCTTCCCCAGTTTCTTCCATAGCCACTGGAGCCACACTCCCACTCCCTGTCAGCTGCTCCACCTCCCCTTCAGAATCAGATTCCAACAGGGGCATGACACTCTGGACCTTGGAACCTATAGGCCATTTCCATTTCCCACAATGCATTAGAGAAGTTCACATCGTGAGAGGCAAAGCAATGTGGGAAAATTTAAGGGTTAAACCATTTCAAGAAGCCCAAATGCTGGGAACGTGCTTTAGTGCTATGCTCTGCATGTGTTCTATGAAAATCTGCATGCAATCTGTAAAATTAGCAATACACTTAGATGTATATACGGCTTTACCGTGTTTTACAGCTCTCTCTAAACGGTTTTACTGAGTCAGCCAGGGGTGGGATTCTACCAGTTGGCATCTATTCGCTAGAACTGGTTGTTAACTTTCTAAGCAGTTCGGAGAACCAGTTGTTAGAATAAATTACTGGCCTAATCCTGTAAGGAAGGCAGGAAGGAAACATTCTGGTGTTGCTTACAGAAACTGCCTCTTCATTAACCCTTATTACATTCTTGGCAGGACTAGACTTCCTGTCTCTGGAACTTCTCTGGAGTTTTTTTCCCCTCCTTTGCTGGTACTTTGCTTGTGTGGAGTGACCATTCAAAGTTACAATGGCACTGAAAAAAAGTGATTTATGACTGTTTTTCACACTTACGACTGTTGCAGCATCCCCACAGTCATGAGAGGTCAGGCGAGGAGATGCGTGCCTTGATGTGAGTGTCTCTGTGGTATCACCTCAAACACTGCTCTCATGTCTCCCCTGGTCCTTCTCTTCACTAGACTAGCCATGCCCAGTTCCTGCAATCATTCTTCAAAATGTTAAATGAGATTCCAGGTCAAGTTTCTTTTATTTTTCTTATATGTACCCATTTCATGTATTCATAACTATGTACATACTTATACCTATTATCTTGTAAGCGATTGACAAATCAAAATAAATAAAATAAATAAAAGTTGTAACTGTGAGTCTGTACTGGGATTAATGGGCCTGTTCCATCATATACCTCATCTTCCATCATCTATTCTACTCTTTACTCTACTCTAAGCCTTGTTTGAATTTCTCCCCCCAATCCTCCTAAACCAGTGGGGGTATGCTACTAGTTCGACCCGGTTCATAGGAACCAGTAGTAAAAATTACTACCAAAAGCCTCCAATCAGATGAGAGGAGGGGAAAACAGCCTGGACACTTAGCTGAGAGGATAAAAGACCAAAAAGCACATGGGAGAGGATTGCTTTTCGTTTCTTTTCTTTTCTTCATCTTTTCAGATGATTGGCTTGTTAGGTTCGCACGTGCACCAGAGATAGTATTCAGCAGGTTCTGACTAATTCTGGAGAATCAATAGCAGACATTTTGAATAGTTCAGAGAACCGGCAAATACCACTTCTGACTGCCCCTGCCCCCATCTATTTCTGCCTCCCAAGTCCTAGCTGATCGACTGGGTCTCCTTTTGTTGTCCTGCACAGGAGAATGGAGCTGGAAAGCAGGTTAGTGGGGTGAGGAGGGAATGGGATTTTGCAGCATCCTTCCCCTGCCATGCACACCAAGCCACACCCACAGAACCAGTAGTAAAAAATGTTGAATCCCACCACTGGTGCACATGCACGATCACTCACCGAACCAGTAGCAACTAAGATAGGATCCCACTACTGTCCAAAACATTTTTCACTAGATGCAAACCTATCGTTCTGTAGCTCTTGAAAAGTCACACTAACTTTTCAAGGTACATATTTTAGCACTTCTGAGATCAAAAAGTAGGATCGACTCCAGAAACACATATTTGAAATGTAGCTTGAAGAACGCACAATTTAAAAAAACCCCAAATAAAACACATTCCAATTCTTTGACCAGGATTGTTTACAGAATATGGTCAAAAAAGTCATGATAGTGGCCAGAATGTTGTGATTAATGCTGCCTCCATATTTACGCACATCTGTGCACATCAGCAGTAGCTGGCCTGCATCTGGTAATCTTTCAGCAATGCTCTCAAGTACCCCATTTTTGCTTTGGGCTTCCTGCCCCATCAAACCCCACTTGGAAGCAAAACAAAATCTTGTGTTTATACAAGCAAAATGCACAAAAGCATAGATCCGAGATCCAAATTAAACAGACATCTTAATTCAGCTGTAAGCAGGACTCAGGAAACAGAGCTTTCTTGATTAAGAGCTTATAAACAGCAAAAGCTAATGCTGCCCTTCAGATCAAAGCAAATCCATCTATAGTCTGGATTCCACCCAGATAGCTGTCTATCTCTCTCTCTCTCAATTTCAAACTGAATTTAAAACACTTTTCACCCTCCTCCTAAAAAGAAGGGGAAAAATACTCACCCTTACAGCTTTCTGTCTAAAGACCTTAGCTGTCCTTAGCAAGATCCAGAGTACTTTCATACATTTATAAACGGGTTCAATCATCCAGTAGTGGGATTCAACATTTTTTTTCTACTGATTCTGTAGGCATGGCTTGGTGGGCATGGCAGGGGAAAGATACTGTAAAATCTCCATTTCCTTCCCACCCCACTCACCTGCTTTCCAGCTCAGTTCTCCTGTGCAGGGCAACAAAAGGAGACCCAGCCAATCAGCTGGGACTCGGGAGGCAGAGAATAGATGGGGGCGGGGCCAGTCAAAGGTGCTTTTGCTGGTTCTCTGAACTACTCAAAATTTCCGCTACCGGTTCTCCAGAACTGGTCAGAACCTGCTGAATACCACCTCTGTAATAATCTCATAAAATATAACATAACCGAGGCTTTTTTATGCAGTACTTTTTCCTCCATCTTTTTCCCCCGTAGTTCTCCATTAAAATAAATGGCCTAGTTAGTGGGAGTCTGTGGAGAACCTCAAAAGTACTAAAATAACTCTTAGATGGCATTAGATGCCCTATTTTGGATGAGAAGTAGAAATATTCCAAAAGTTATTCGATTTCTTTTATCCCACTTTTGTTACTTTATTAAATACCTCAAGGCAGCAAAAAAGTTATTTATTTGTTTTAATGTAAATAATTATCTATATATATATAAAAGCAAAATACCACTCATGCATCATCACAAAATCTCCAGAACGTAAAGCTTGGCACGTATGTTTCTCTTGGCTTCACTAAGAAAGAATTTTTCGAAATGGCCATCAGAGCATGAGTATTTCCTTTATTATTATTAACACGCTCTGATGCTAAGGCATTCTACTCCCCTTCCCCACCTGAAAAGAAATATGTTCCAAATGCAAAACACAAGCAGAGAGAGGAGTTTCAGTTTTGCAGCAGCAACCCACTTTAATGCAGAACAGTTGATCAAAGCCACATCCAGGCTCCTTGCTTTCTCCTTCGTGCTCACACAGCAAATACTGTTTCTGTTTCCAAACAGCACTCAACCCTCTCACACGCTGACAGGAAGCTAGCCAGATGAATACCGATGAATGCTGGTGGGCAGAGGCACATTTCCCCCACTTATTTTCCTCCCCCAAAACTAAGGCCAATCACACAGTTTCATAGCAAAGCATGGATATAGAGCTAGTCTATTTATAATTTAAACAAGAGAGACAGTTTGGTGTAAAAGTTAAGGTGCTGGCCTAGAAACCAGGAACCTGTGAGTTCTAATTCTGCCTTAGACATGAAAACTGGCTGGGTGACTTTGGGCCAGATGCTTTCTCTCAGCCCAGCCCACCTCACAGGGTTGTTGTTGTAGGGAAAATAGGAGGAAAAAGTTACCTATAAAGGCGGTATAAGAATGTAATAAATAAATACGTAAATATTTAAATAAATAAATATTGCTTTATTTTGGAATATTAGCCAAATATTTGGCTAATTAATTTGACAAATAAATAAACAAACAGATATTAAAAGTTTTGAATTGTCTCTGATAGGTGCTTTAGTCCTGCCTCAGAAGCCCATTTTCCTCGTGGTTGTGACTTTTACCTCAAACATGTGTGTCCGTGTTAGTAGTTTATGTGTGATCACTGGAGTAGGGGAATTCAGGTCCACAAAATTACATACTTGGAGAAAATTCTTCCTGCGTGGCTAACATTTTCCCAAAACGCATCTTAAACTGATTAGTGTGATTGTACAAATCATCTGGATTTCTCTATATACATTTTTTTCTTCCTCTTCTCATAACATTAGGAATAACCTGGTGAAACTGACCAGGACTGGATTGGGTTGAGAAAAATTAAATCTTTCAAACTCCACAAAACCAATTTATCAAGGACACAAATCTTTTGGATGGCCCATGAAATAGCTTTTTCATCCCACAAGCTGTATTTATATTACAATACATTTATTCTAATGATGAAATATGTGCATTCCATTCTTTGCAAAGATCGTTGCTATTTTTTCAGAATCAAGCATTACCAGAGGATGATGTGATCTGGGCTTTTGTGGAGTTATGAAGAGAGTGCAAGAAAAGGAAAATCTATCTTTTGTCATGCGTAACATGAAAACTTGGCACGTTATCCATAACTGATGAGGATGATAGTTTGCACAAAACAAAAAAGTAAACTATTTACTGAACCAATGTCAAATTAATGTATGGAATTTGCTCTGGGAGTCATTGCCACAGATGGTTTTCAAAAAGATTTGGAGAAGAAATATGTGAATGTGGAAACATTGTGCTAGGAGAGATGAATAGAGTAGAGTAGAGTAGAATAGATTAGACTGGAGTGGAGTGGAATAGAACAGAACAGAACAGAACAGAACAGAACAGAACAGAACAGAACAGAACAGAACAGAATAGAATAGAATAGAATAACAGAGTTAGAAGGGACCTTGGAGGTCTTCTAGTGCAACCCCCTGTTTAGGCAGGAAACCCGATATCATTTCAGACAAATGGTTGTCCAAATCTCTTCTTAAAAACTTTTAGTATTGTTGTTCCACTGATTAATTGTTCTGTCAGGAAATTTCTCCTTAGTTCTAGATTGCTTCGCTCCTTGATTAGTTTCCATTCATTGCTTCTTGTCCTGCCCTCAGGTGCTTTGGAGAATAGCTTGACTCCCTTTTCTGTGTGGCAGACCCTGAGATATTGGAAGACTGCTATCATGTCTCCCCTAGTCCTTCTTTTCATCAAACTAGACATACCCGGTTCCCGCAACTGTTCTTTATATATGTTTTGGCTCCAGTCCCTTAATCATCTTTGTTGCTTTTCTCTGTACTCTTTCTAGAGTCTCAACATTTTTTTCTACATCGTGGCAGAATCCATTCCTGCCAACGTTAAGGTTTATGGCAGCAATAGGTAACTTGGTGCTCTCTGGATACCAATAGCAATAGCACTTTAATGTATACAGGTAATCCTCGGCTTACAATAGTTCCTTTAGTGACCGTTTGAAATCATAATGGCACTGAAAAAAGTGACTTATGTTATGGCTATGTTTCCACCCTGATGACCACTGCAGCATCCCCATGGTCACGTGATTTTATATTTGGGTGCATGACAACTGGTTCATATTTATGACGGTTGCAGTGTCCCGAAGTGTGATGACCCAGGGGGGGGCTACAAAACAAACACAGTCAGAGAAAACAGATGAAGCCCCTTTTATTCCTTCACTTTGCTTGTAAGCTCTGAATATCCTTGACGGAAGACAAAAAACTTCCATACAAACAGTTACAAGAAGAAGGAAAAAAGCAACACAAACCAGGCAAGATAAGGGCTGGAGGACATTCACAGATAACAGAACACACACTGGGAAGGACGCCAAACTCAGAGAGGAACAATAAACTAGAGATATTTCCACACTTTGTTTCCTGCGTTTGCCCATATGCAGCTCCGACCTCTTGTTCAGTTGTCACAGCTGTAGCCCATGAAGAGGATCAAGGCCCTCTCCTCCCGAGTAGACAATGTCTCTCCCTTATCCTCTCCTTCCTGCATGCCCTAGGATGGATGAGGATGGGCCTCTGACTGCCAGCCGGCCTCTGTCCTTCCCCAGCCTCCGGAGCCACACTTCCACTCCCTGTTGGCTGTTCCTTCTCTCCCTCAGAGTCAGTCTCCACCAGGGGCATGACACGAAGGGGCATGTGGTCACCTTTTGCGACAAGCAAAATCAAGGAGGAAGATCCACTTAACAACTGTGTCACTACTTTAACAATTGCAGTGATTTTGCTCAATCAATGTGGCATGAAAAGCCGTAAAACGGGACAAAATACACTTAACAAATTTCTCACTTAGTAACAACATAAATTCTGGGGTCAATTGTGATCGTAAGCCGAGGACTATCTATATACCACCCCATAGTGCTTTAAAGCACTTTCTGAGCGGTTTTCAATGCCAGCATATTGCCCCCCACCCCCACCCCAACAATCTGGCTTCTCATTTCATCTCATTTAACCAAAACAGTTAAACTCAAGAGACTCCAACTCTTAGAAACATCAGCCAATGGGAAGAAATAATGAACGTTGTGATCCAGTCGTGGGATTCAAAAATTTTTACTACCAGTTCTGTGGACGTGGCTTGGTGGGCGTGGCGGGGGAAGGATACTGTAAAATCTCCAGTCAGAAGTGGTATTTGCCGGTTCTCTGAACCAGTCAAAATTTCCGCTACCAGTTCTCCAGAACCGGTCAGAAGCTGCTGAATACCACCTCTGTTGTATTCTAAACCTTAACAACCTGAGGATTGGTTCAACCTTTTCAACCTTAACAACCTGAGGATGTGTGGTTTTCAACTCCCAGAATTTTTAGCAATGGCCATGCTGGCTGGGGAATTTTGGGAGTTGAAGTCCACACATCTTCAAGTGGCTAAGGTTGAGAAACCCTGATCTGATCCATCCGGAAAGAAGAATTACCGAATCTTTACCAAATTGGTAGTTGGTGCTACTGGTGGTGGTGGGGGAGAGCGAGAAGGCAACGTCACAGGCAAAGTTAATACAAGCACAGATAATTATACCATGAACTGACCCAAAGATTCGATTCCCAAAAGGCAAATTATGGTAGATGTCACCAGAAAGCTTTACTCATTTTGATTCTGCTATTCAGGTTGTCCTCGACTTACAACAGTTCATTTAGTGACCGCTCAAAGTTACAACGGCACTGAAAAAGGTGGCTGTTTTTCATCCTTATGACTCTGGCAGGATCCCCATGGTCATAGGACCAAAATTCAGACTCTTGGCAACTGAGTCATATTTATGATGGTTCACAGTGTCCTGGCATCGTGTGATTCACCTTTTGTGACCTTCTGTCAAGCAAAGTCGATGGGGAAGTCAGATCTACTTAACAACCATGTTACCAACTTAACAACTTCAGTGATTCACTCAACAACTGTGGCAAGAAAGTTCATAAAATGGGGCAAAATGTACTTAACAACTGTCTCTCTTGACAGTAGAAATTTTCAGCTCCTTTGTAGTTGTAAATTAAGGATTACCTGTATATCTATTTATTTCTTACCCTATCCAAATCAGAGTTTTATTGTAGTTTCTAAGTCAGAGAATGCAGTGCTAAATATTTCACTAAAAGAACTTCTTCACAGGACCAGAGACATCTATTCCATATAAGAAGAAGTTACTACTATTGTTTCACTTCTTGTATACATAACGGTATAAGAGACAGATAAAATCTGCTTTGGGGACAAACTCATGCAGCGTTGTTTTGTTCATTAGATCTTTATCCAGTCTTTATTACTTTATAAGGAACCCAAGACAGTGATTATATATAGTACTCCTTCCTATTCCTATGTTCCCCTCAATGATAACCCAATGAGGTGTGTTGGATTGGAAGAGGGTGATTAGCCCAAAGTCACCCATCCAGTTTTCACGCCTAAGGTGGTACTAGAACTTGCAGTCGCCTGGTTTCTAGCCTACTACCTTCACCACCAGCCAAACAGGCTCCACCAAAACTGTTTAGTTCTCATTCAAAAGAAGCTTCCTTTCCTTGGTGCTAATATTGAGAAGAAAGCACCTTCTCTCCAATCGTAGCCATCTTTTGAGGCCGTCCCTTTGACTGCTGAACAAATTCCAATCAAATAAGCTAAATTAAATCAAACTAAATTTAGTCATCCAGCATTGGTAGTTCTGGAATTCCTGGACCACTTTTCCAGCAATCCCCAAGTGGCTGTGTTGCTTAGAAATAAAATATACACAGCAACAGACTTCTCTTTCTACGTATTCATGATTGACCTGTGGAGGTAGTTAGCAGCATCACGTTTCTGGGCAGTGTAGAAACATGATACATAAATGCATGCATGCATGCATGCATGCGTACATACATACAAGTGCTATACCAGGGGTGTCAAACTGGATTACTTCGAGGGCTGGATCAGCACTGTAGTTCTCCTCTGTGGTGGTGGTGGTGGGAGGGCAGGACAGATGCCTCTTTCAGCACCCTGCTGGCCAGAACAGGGCTGAAAATGGGTCAAAAAAGGCCCCAAAATGGGCCAAGAAATGGGCCCAAAACCAGGTAGAAAACAGCCCCCAAACCAGACTGAAAACAGCCCAAAACCGGCTCATTTTGGGCTGTTTTTCAGCTGTTTTCTACCTGGTTTGGGGGCTGTTTTCTACCTGGTTTTGGGCCCATTTCTTGGCCCATTTTGGGGCCTTTTTTGACCCATTTTCAGCCTGTTTTTCAGCCTGTTTTCAACACATTTTTTGGCATTTTGGGGGACATTTTTTCAACCTGATTTGGGCCCATTTTTCAGCCCATTTGGGCCTGGGTTTTTTGGCCCAGTTTCAGCTGGCAGAGTGCTGCAGGAGGCCATGGAGGGTGAAAACAAGGCATGGGGTGGCTGCATGCACCCCGTTTTATCCGCCAGGGGCACCCTGAGCCAGTCCCTTGATATTTCTAAGCCGTCCCCATGGGCTGGATTTAAGCACCCCGTGGGCTGAATATGGCCCATGGGCCTTGAGTTTGACACCCCTGTGCTATACCACGCTGACTCAAAACTGCCACGTCTGCTAATCTCATCTTGTCTTCCAATTTTGCATCTCCCTTTGTCCCATGAAACTCAACATCGCAAGCATCTTCGCTGACCAGGTTAAGACTAGGCAATAGCACAAGAATAAGATTTAAGGCTGACAGGGAGCACCCACCAAGCTATTTCCTATCCCCAAAGGCAGAACCACAAAAATGCTGGTCTATCACTATGTATATATTTCTTTGAATAACCCTGTAATCCTTACATTGGGGTAGAATTGGGGCGACTGAATGGAGCTGAGAATTTACTAGACTGATGCCCTTCCTGATACTTACATGGAGTTCACAGCAATTACTCATTGCACCTGAAGAGAGAAATATGTGCTGCTATCTAAGATCAACCTCACAGCCTCCTGATTGTGAGATGAGAGCTCCACCTCTCAACCACCACACTGCTCTAGTCTTTGGCTTTAATAAAGATTTGGTTTATTTATTTATTAATGTTCCACTTTTATTTATCTTATAAATAACTCAAGGAGGATAATATACCTAGAACTAGAACTCACAGTCTCCCACTTTCTAGCCTGATGCTTTAAATACCAGAATAAACTCAGTCTTGTTTTGTTTTGTTTTGATTTATTAGTTTACTAACCTCTCTAGGCAGAGATTGAAAGAGGAATATGCATAGCCAGGGGTGTGGTTACAAGCAAGGTCTTAGCCAGGGAAACTCTTGATATTTCAATTGGGAAATGGCGGTGATAACCAACTTAAGATTGGTGGACATCTCACAGAATTTCCCAGCCAGCGCTTGGCTTGTATTCGTTTTTATTTTTTTAAATAAAATCTATCATCTCTCTCTATTTCCCTCTCTCTACCTCTTCTCTCTACCTCTCTCTGTCTCTGTCTCTGTCTCTCTCTAATCTATTTACGTATCATCTCCCTCTATTTCTCTCTCTGTCTCTCCCTGTCTCTGTCTCTCTCATCTATCTAATAATCTCTCTCTCTCTGTCTCTCTCTCTCTCATCTGTCTATGTGTCATCTCTCTATTTTTCTCTCTACCTCTTTCTCTGTCTCTCTGTCTCTGTCTCTCTCTCATCTATCTATACTCTCTATTTCTCTCTCTCTATTTCTCTCTCTGTGTCTGTCTCTCTGTTTGTCTGTCTCCCTCTTGTCTGTCTATCTGTCTATCTATCTATCTATCTATCTATCTATCTATCTATCTATCTCTCTATCATTTCTCTCTATTCTCTATGTGTGTTTGTGTTTCTCTCTTTTCTATCTATATCATCTCTCTCTATTTCTCTCTCTCTGTCTGTCTCTCTGTCTGTCTGTCTCCCTCTTGTCTGTCTATCTGTCTGTCTGTCTGTCTGTCTATCTATCTATCTATCTATCTATC
>BLBF01000079.1:506432-573421 GCA_015471245.1 Laticauda colubrina | reverse complement strand
TCTATCTATCTATCTATCTATCTATCTATCTATCTATCTATCCTCTCTATTTCTCTCTATGTGTGTTTGTGTCTCTCTCTTTTCTATCTATATCATTTCTCTCTACTACTCTCTTGGTGTGTCTCTTTCTTTCTGTCTTTCTCACATCTGTCTACCTTTCTATTTTTCTCTCTCTACTTCTCTCTCTATCTCTCTCTCTGTCTCCGTCTCTATCTCTCTCATCTGTCTATCATCTCTCTATTTCTCTCTCTCTACCTCTCTCTCTTTCTGTGTGTGTGTCTTTCTCTCATCTATTTATCTGTCATCTCTCTATTTCTCTCTCTCTATCTCTCTCTCTGTCTCTTTCTTTCTGTGTCTTTCTCTCTCTCATCTGTCTATCTATCATCTCTCTCTGTGTGTGTCTCTCTCATCTGTCTGTCTGTCTGTCTGTCTATCTATCTATCTATCTATCTATCTATCTATCTATCTATCTATCTATCTAACCAGCGTGACCTGTTGGCTGGGGAATTCTGGAAGTTGAAGTCCACACCTCTTCAAGCATTTCCCCCCCTCTCAGTTAACAAGTCCATTGATTGATTAAACAAATTTACATGGCTTCCCAACTCACATACAGTGACTCCAGTGGTATATAGCTTTAAAAATCCACAATATAAAATCCATAAAACCTCACTACCCTATGATAGCAACAGATACAGTCACACTACTAGCTACTTAATTAGGTCTATATCACCTGTAGTCCACATGCCAGTGGGCAAAGTCATGTCTTCAGGCCTTCCAGAAAAGTAACAAGATATAAGAAAGAAATGTTATATTTACAGGAATGATATTACATAGGGAGGAACCCACCACTGAGAAGGCCCCTTTTTCTTGGTCTTGCCAAGTGTCCTTCCCTAACAGATAGGACTTACAACACACCCTACCTTCTCATTCTGGTGGCTAAATGGTTGTTACTAGGGAGAGACAGTCTTTCGAAGAACCTGGCCAACAGGTCAGCACAAGAAAAAAAGAAAGAGTTTTAAGTCATCTAAATGGGTATAACTTTTATTTTAGTATGCTCTGTCCCATATTTAGGTAGACCAGGCTGCCCTGATAGACTGGTTTAAGGAAAACACTTAAGTCATCTAAATATTATGATTGAGTTTACCATAGCTGGGCTGTAAAACTCCAGAAGGCCACTAGATGGTAGCAAAGAAATAGGAAGCCATCTCTTTGCTGCACTGAGTTGCCCTCCCAGCTCAAACTCTCTGGAGATTCTCAATCATCCGAGTCATGGTTGTCCCAAAGGTGCTTTTTCAAGAGGCAAGAGGATTTTCTGGGTTTTTTTTTTGTTTTTTGTTTTTTTTTGTTTGAAGACATTTGCTTCTCATCTAAGAAGCTTCTTGGATGAGAAGCCAAACATTTTCAATGAAAACCAGAAAGTCCAGTTACTCTTGAAAAAAAAGTACCTTTGGGATTTCTGGCTCAGAATTGGCTTAGTGTTTTGTTCTCAATGTGGTTGACCTGTAGAGGACTATGGAATATCCACCTAGAAAGTGGATAAGATAATTTGGGTTCTCCTCAGATGTCTGTGGAGATTCTTAGTCATCCAGATCACATTTGTCTCAAATTTGCTTTTTCAAAATGCAACTGGATGGTTTTATTCCAGCAGGAGGAGGAGGAGGAGGGGAAGGGAAATGAGAAGGAGAAAGAGAAGGAGAAGAGGGAGTAGAAGAAGAAGGAGAAGGAGGAGAAGGAGAAGGAAAAGGAAAAGGCAGAAGAGAAGGAGGAGGAGAAGGAGGAGAAGGAGGAGAAGGAGGAGAAGGAGCAGGAGCAGGAGAAGAAGGAGGATGAGGACAAGGACTAGGACGGGAGGGGGAATGAGAAGGAGAAAGAGAAGGAGAAGAGGGAGGAGAAGGAGAAGGAGAAGAAGAAAGAGAAGAAGGAAAAGGAGGAGGAGAAGCAAAAGGAGGAAGAGAAGGAGGAGAAGGAGGGCAAGAAGGAGGAGGAGGACAAGGAGGAGGAGGAAATGGATAAGAAAGAGGAGGAGGAGGAGGAGGAGGAGGAGGAAGGAGAAGAAGGAAGAGGAGAAGAAGGAGAAGGAGAAGAAGAAGGAGGAGGAAGAGAAAGAGTAGAAGGAGGAGAAGGAGGAGAAAGAGGAGAAGGAGAAGGAGAAGAAGGAGGAAGAGGAGAAGGAGGACGAGGACAAGGAGGGGAGGGGGAATGAGAAGGAGAAAGAGAAAGAGGAGAAGAGGGAGGAGAAGGAGGAGGAGAAGGTGGGCAAGAAGGAGGAGGAGGAGAAGGAGAGGGAGAAGGAAAAGGAGAAGAAGAAGAGGAAGGAAAAGAAGGAGAAGAAGGAGGAGGAGGAGGAGGAGGAGGAGGAAGAGAAGAAGGAGGAGGAGGAGAAGGAAGAGGAGGAGAAGGAAGAGGAGGAGAAGGAAAAGGAGATGGAGAATGAAAAGAAGGAGAAGGAGAAGGAGGAGGAGAAGGAGAAGGAAAAGAAAGGGGAAGAGAAGGAAAAGAAAGGGGAAGAGAAGGAAAAGAAAAAGAAAATGTTTCGCTTCTCATCCAAAAAGCTTAATCCTTTGTTAGCTCTACTGACCTGTGGAGTCCTTTGTGCTCTCTGAACTTAGTTGTTTTCATGCAGACATTTCATTACCCATCTCAGTGACATCTTCAATGCTTCAGAGCAAACCCCACCCTTCTTCACACTGAAGATGTGACCTAGACAGGTGATGAAACATCTGCACGACAACAACCAAGCCCAGAGAGCACAAAAGAGTATACAATTCAACCCTGAGCTACAGAGACTCTCTTCCCTTAGTACCCTGACTTGCTCACCTGCCCAAATTACATGAGGTCCGGTCTGGACTCAAGGTCTATAACAGTATTTGTAAAGTATGTTTACTGCCTTAGACCATAGAGGTCTTGAATGGGGCCATCCGGAATGGGCCAACCCTAACAAATCATCATCCGGATCGACCACTAATAATAGTTCATTTATTTGACACGGATTTGAGAATAAGGCATGAAAACTTTGCAACACCTTTACCAGGCAGTTAAGTTGAGCCACCTGCTCCCAGATAGGAGGATCAGGCATGTTTAATACCAAGATGGGGGGAGGCACCAGGAAATCCACAGAATAAGACAAAAAAAGCATGTCCTGGCAAACCATGTTATGCAATTACTCCGGAAAGTTTGCAGCCAGTAGGAACTGAGCTCAGAAATGGAAAGTTGGGGACTTCTGCTACTAGATCTATTACTGTTACTTAAGAGGAAGTTTACTCATCTATGTGAGACCCAGTCAAGTCTTACTGCAAAGCACAAATTAATACAGATATTAATTCCTTCTCCGTCTCCCCGACATGTCATTTCCCTGGGTTTCGATGACCTTTTTTGAGCTAGTAGCCGATCCACCCTCAGGTGGAACCTCTCATTTATTCTGCTTGATTTTACAATTAATTTTGCAATTTTTCTCCCCCTGCCTTGTTCTACCTCTAAAATATCATATCTTTTACATTTTATTTAGCACACATCCCTTTTCCTCCTTACTGGTGTCTCCCTAATTCTTCCTCAATTTCTTTTTCTGTGGTTTTCTGACCTGTGGTCAGGGATGATGGGATTTGGAGTCATACTACTCTTCCCCTGTCTCTGCCCTGCTAAACAGTTGCCTGTCATTTTCCTATGCTATCCTCCTACCTCAGTTCTTCCCAAACCCGAGTAAATTATCCCAAATGAGGTAAAATTAGTGTTTCTTTGAGTAACAACATTCAAATCCTTTGCCCAATCACAACAGGGACTTTTTGATAAGTGATTTTGGGTGATGAAGAAAAGGGTTTAGGAAGTACCGTTCTATCTTATAAAGGAGAATATTTGTAGCTCACAGTTGACCTGAGAGATCCTTGGTGCTCTAGTGACTAGCATCGATGGTGTTACCAAGTTTGGATAATGAAACAACTGCAAGAAAACAACCAAGCTCAGGTAGCATCTAGGATCCCTCACTATTCTATGTATTACACGCTAGTCTATCTAACTCTGGAATACTCTACCTGACTCTGTGGTTTCTTCCCCAAACCCCAAAAACTTTAATGTTGGACTGTCTACTATTGACTTCACCACTTTCCTAAGAGATCTGTAGGGGACGTGCATAAGCACACCAACATGCCTACCATCCCTGTCCTATTGTTTCTTTTTATTTTTCTTATATATATTCATTTCATGTATTCATAACTATGTTTATACTTACACCTGTTATCTTGTAAGTGATTGACAAATCAAATAAATAAATAAACTTGATGCTTCTCAGATTTGGCAACTTCAAGATATGCAGACTTCTACTACCAGAGTTCCCCAGACAACCAGGATGTGTGACTGGCTGGAGAACACTGGAAACTGAAGCATATCTTAAAGTTGTCAAGTTTGATAAACACCAATTCACTTATCCATCTTCATCTGTTTTCCCTCTTCTGTCTTTCCAGCTTCTAATAATCTTTTATCAGTGGTTTTTTTAAAAAAAAACTCAGTGGCACATAGGAAATTGGGATAGACTGTATTATATTCACATTGATCTTCCTTCTGTTCCACTTTCAACCCTCTCTTTCCTGTTTATGACTCTGCTCACTCCATCCAAGAATATTTACTGTTTTAGCTATATTTGTCATGGGGGCAGGCTAATCATAACACAGTGGGAATCAGATAGCATTGTTCAGACTAATAATATTAACACATTTTGTTCAAACACAGCAGCTACCTCACATTTCACCAGCTACCTCATATATCCTTACCAAAGTGAGCTGCAGCCATGAAATCTTATGCCTTTGAATTAAATGTGTTGATCTGAAAAGATGCTACCATACTTCAGATTTTGAGTTCATGTTTATACAGTACAATTACTATACAAACAAGTAGAATTAATGACCACAAAATATTCTCCACTTTGTGTCTGCTCTTTTTTTTTCTGTCCAGCTGTCCCCACAAATTTGATTATTCTAGTTAATCTGAATGAAAAAAAACACTTAAAAAATGCCTCTGAGATTAGATCTACCTTCATACTACAAGTTAGATGCTCCGGGAAGTTTCTAACACCAGAAAAGTGCCTGGAAAGTCAAGATAACAGAACAACAGAATAACAGAGTTGGAAGGGATCTCTGAGGTCTTGTAGTCCAACCCTCTGTCAGGCAGGAGACCCTATATCATTTCAGACAAATGGCTGTGCAATCTCTTCTTAAAAACCTTCACTGATGAAGCATCCACAGTTTCTGTAGGTGAGACGTTCCTTTGATTAATTCCCATCCATTACTTCTTGTTGTTCCTTCAGGTGCTTTGTAGAACAGATTGATCCCCTCTTCTTTGTGGCAGACATTCAAATATTGGAACATGCCTATCATACCACTCATTTCCCAAACTGGGCCAGTTCAGTTCCACCTAGCTAGGACTGCAGACACCTCCAAAATATCCACATGTCTAACTAATTTCAAAGATCATCTACAAACAAATTAACATTTCTTGTAAGTGGCAGTTCCTTATGCTAGAATGGAAGAGAAGAGAAGAGAAGAGAAGAGAAGAGAAGAGAAGAGAAGAGAAGAGAAGAGAAGAGAAGAGAAGAGAAGAGAAGAGAAGAGAAGAGAAGAGAAGAGAATAACAGAGCTGGAAGGGATCTTGGAGGTCTTCTAGTACAACCCCCTGCCTAGGCAGGAAACCCTACACCACTTCAGACAAATGGTTATCCAACATCCTTTTTAAAACTTCCAGTGTTGGAGCATTCACAACTTCTGGAGGCAAGTTGTTCCACTGATTAATTGTTCTAACCATCAGGAAATTTCTCCTTAATTCTAGGTTGCTTCTCTCCTTGATGAGTTTCCACCCATTGCTTCTTGCTCTGCCCTCAGGTGCTTTGGAGAATAGCTTGACTCCCTCTTCTTTGTGGCAGCCCCTAGCTGCCGGTATCCCAGATAAAATTTGATCTGGTATCCCAGACTAAATTCTTTTTCAGGGAAGGGAGCCTTAAAACTTCCTTCCCTATACTCACATTCACTGTCTCCTCACCTCCTGTCTTTCAAACTTTTTTTCTATCCATCATCCTAATTTAGTTCTCTCTCTCTCTCCACAGAAATATCACTTTGATTTTTGATTAGACAAAAGCAAGGAAGAGAGCTAACATCTTCTGTACCTCAAACATCTGGATCTCCCTCTCCAGATCTTTATCTTACCCCATCCATGCTTTTTACAGTATCTTTTCATTTTTTCTGCATGTCCCGTTGTGCCCAAGAAGTCACCCAAAAATATCTCCATAATGATCCCTTTGCAAGTCCCCTCCTTTATGGGTGAAATGGGATCTCCTCTATCACCCTCCCTACCCTCTGAAGGATCCACTCCTTGCAGATTTCCCATCTTACTTGCAAAAGTTAGATGCTCAGGCTGGAACAGAGAACAGCCGCATTCATTCAACCCGTTGCTGCCTCTCGGAGTGTTTCACTCCTTCTTTCTCTCTCTCGGCAGAGTCTCTGCCCTGGAGAGAGGAGGAGACAACCTTCTGGCCATCGGATTTCCTGGCTCAGAGCAGCCCTGGCGTGAGAGCAAACATGTGTGCCTCACAGATGTATGTGTGTGTCCATCTGTGTGCAACACACACAGACAAACCCACACCCAAAACTCATTCACTCCTTCCTTGGTTTGGAATCAGCCAGCGTCTGACACAATTGCCATGAGATCATAAATGAGAAATGGCTGATAACCATCTTGGCATTTGAGGAAGAAGGATGCTTGGGAAGGCTTCTTCTTCCAACACTTCCAGCTTTTTTCTCTTCTCCTCTACCCCTCCCCCTTCACCTGTGTATCCAGGCCTATATATCTACCAAAACTTTGGATCAGAATAACAGAGTTGGAAGGGACCTTGGAGGTTTAACAGATTAACAGAGTTGGAAAGGACCTTGTAGGTCATCTAGTCCAACCCCTTGTCTAAGCAGGAGACCTTGCAACATGTCTGACAAATGGCAATCCCATCTCTTCTTCAAAGATTCCAGTGATGAAGCTCCTACAACTTCCAAAGGGAAGCTGTTCCATTGGTTGATTGTTCTCACTGTCAGAAAATGTCTCCTTATTTCCAAGTTGAATCTCTCCTTGTTCGGTTTCCATCCATTATTCCTTGTCTGACCTTTGGGGGCTTTGGAAAATAGGTTGATCCCTTCCTCTTTGTGGCAGCCCTTCAAATATTGGAAGGCTGCTATCCTGTCTCCCCTGGTTCTTCTCTTCACTAGACTAGCCATGCTCAGTTCCTGCAACTGTTCTTCATTTGTTTTAGTCTTCAATCCCCTAATCATCCTGGTTGCTCTTTCCTGCACTTTTTTTCTCGAACCTCAACATCTTTTCTATAGTGTATAGAGGCAAGTGTTCTCTTCTAGTCCAACCCCAATCTCAAGCAGAAGCTCCTTGCAACATTTCAGACAAATGGCTATCCAATTCTTAAAAATGGCTATCTTCTTAAAAACCTCCAGTGTTGGAGCACCCACAACTTCTGAAGACAAAGCTGTTCCACTGATTGTTTTCACTGTCAGGAAATTTCTCCTTAGTTTTAATTTGCTTCTCTCCTTGATTAGTTTCCATCCATTCCTTCTTGTCCTGCTGTCAGGTGCTTTGTCTCCCTCTTCTTTGTGACAATCCCTGAGATATTGGAAGACTGCTGTAACATGTCACCCCTAGTCCTACTCAGGGTTAATTACAGGTAGTCCTTGATTTACAAAAGGTCACTGAGCAACTATTGGAAGTTACAAAGGAACCCAAAAGAGGACTTAAAACGCAGATCTGAAGTTCCTACAGACATGCTTCCCACAATCACACAACTACCCACTGGGTACTCACAGCAACACAACCATACTTATCACTTTTTCTAGAACCCTGTGGTCACATGACTGAATTTTACGTCAGTTTTGTTGAAAACTGGCCCATTTCTTGTTTTCGACAAACCTACATAGTGAATGATGAGTTTACTGAATGATTGTGGGATGCACTTAATAACCACTCCAAAAAAAGATCATAAAATTGGGTCAGTCACATGGCTGACCTGTTTTATGACCAATATGATTTACAACTGATTTAGATCTGTAACAGTTGGGCTTCATTATTGTCATAAATCAAGAACTACCTGCATTCAGTACATCTCCTCAACTTAAATCTTCAGTGACTATCCTCCCTTTATTAATAACAACAGTCCTTTATTTCACAAAACTGCCCTTGATAGATTTAATTTAATTATTTATTTTCTTGATTTTTGCTCTTGAATTTTCCTATGTATAGCAAAGTTATAAATCTAAACAATAAAAACAATAATGCTTATGAACCTCTTTCAGATTTGTTGGAATTCATTGTTGCAATGTATTTTTATGCAACAAGTATAGTCATATTTAGCCAGTAGATGACAGTGTTTACAAGTTTAGATCTAAGGTATATACTCTACGCTCTTTTGTTCTAGATAGAGTCTCTTTTATTTCTTTTACAGTTAAAAATAGTTCAGCAGTAAAGCACATGGTGACTGTGCTCTTTGCTAGCTCTGTGATGCTATATATAAACAGAATTTTTAACAAGATTTGCCCCTTTTTCAGTTTTTTTCATTTTTTTCAAGAAAATAGGGTCACTATATACATATCTGTAAAGAAGGGGAAAATATTTAATTCCTCTTTTACCCCATTGGTCCTTTTGATCACAAGGATCAGGGTTTCCAACCATTTTAGGGCCAGAAGTATGAAAACTGTAATACCAATAAAGGAGAATATTTTTAACTCAGATTGACAGGAGGGCTCCTTGGTGCTCTCTGAGTTGGGTTGTTTTCCTGCAGACATTTCATTACACAAACAAGGAAACATCATCAGTGTTAGCATGTCCTAGATGCCACTAGCACTGATGATGTTACCTAGTTTGGGTAATGAAATGTCTGCAAAAAAAAAAACCCAACAACTCAAAGAGCACCAAGGTCCCTCAGGAAAACTACTGTGTAATATAATAATTCTTCAATAAAGCTTAACTGAGTTTAAAGCAAAGGAAAGGCCCAGTGAGAAAAAAATCAAAATGCTGATTGGACTGAATTTGCAGTGCTCCTCAGCTTGCTGGGTCCTTCCTTCTGCTGTCCCATAAGTTGCCTACCCTCAAACTCTAGAGGTAAGTTGCCTTTGACTCCCTCTCTTGAACTTCAGGAGGACTGGTATAAACTTGATTAGAACAAAGGATTTTCTTCCCACAACAAAGAACTTGGTTAATGAGATTTACTGCTACAGAATGTGATGACAGCCCTTGTGCCTGGGAAGGTTTTAAAAAGGGATTAGACAATTCAGTTTCCATTCAAAACAACGGAAGAAGATCATGAAATGAGTTATCTAAAAAGAACAGGTGGCTCAGGAGTGTAAGTGAAAGGAAGACATATTGAAAAGAGGAACACACACATTGGTCTGGCATCCACCACAAGATAATTTCTGGGATTGCATTAAAAAAAATAAAACAAATCCCGACTCGATTCTAAAGTCCCTAAGAAGGGAGTCGAAAAAAGAAAACTCTCTTCATTGGAGAAGAAAATGTGCAGGTATCTGAAGTTGAACACCTTTTGGCATTGCACAGACATGATATCTTGTCCTTCAAAATCTCCTGAGCCATTACTGCAGCTGCCCCCTCCCCCCCCCAAAAAAAAAGCCAATGGAATCTTAGGCTACATGAACAGAGAGAGAGAATCAAAATCAGGTGAAGTGTTAATACCTCTTTATAATACCTTGGTGAGGGACACAGTGGCTCAGGGGCTAAGACGCTGAGCTTGTCGATCAGAAAGGTCAGCAGTTTGAATCCCTAGCGCCGCGTAATGGAGTGAGCTCCCATTACTGGTCCCAGTTTCTGCCAACCTAGCAGTTCAAAAGCATGTAAAAATGCAAGTAGAAAAATAGGGGACACTTTGGTGGGAAGGGAATAGCTTTCCGTGCGCCTTCGGCTTTTAGTCATGCCGGCCACATGACCACGGAGACGTCCTCAGACAGCGCTGCCTCTTCAGCTTTGTAATGGAGATGAGCATAGCCCCCTAGAGCCGGAAATGATGAGCACTTTATGTGCGAAGGGAACCTTTACCTTTTTATAATACCTTGGTAAGACCAAACTTGGAATACTCCAGCCAGTTTTGGTCGCCACGATGTAAAAAAGATGTTGAGGATCTAGAAAGAGTACAGAGAAGAGCAACAAAATGATTGGAGGGTTGGAGGGTTGGAGACTAAAACATATAAATAATGGATGCTATAATGAAGGAACTAGGACTGACATGATAGCAATATTCCAGTATTCGAAGGGCTGCCATAAAGAAGAAGGGGTCAACTTATTCTCAAAAGCACCAGAAGGCAGGACAAGAACAACGGATGGAAAGTAATAAAGGGGAGGAAACCAATATAAAAATAAGAAGAAATTTCCAGGCAGTTAGAATAGTGGAACAGCTGTACCTTTAGAAATCGTGGGAGCTTCTTCACTGGAGGTATATATAGAGGTATGACTGGACAGCCATTTGTCTGAAATGGTACAGGGTTTAACAGATTTAACAGATTTAGCAAATTTAACAGATAATCAGAGTTGGAAGGAACTTTGTAGGTCATCTAGTCCAACCCTCCACCCAAGCAGGAGACCCTACACCATTTCTGACAAATGGCAGTCCAATCTCTTCTTGACGGTCTCAAGTGATGAAGCTCCTGCAACTTCCGAGGGCAAAGCTGTTCCATTGGTGGATTGTTCTCACTGTCAGAAAGTTTCTCCTTATTTCTAGTTTGAATCTCTCCTTGTTCAGTTTCCATCCATTATTCCTTGTCTGGCCTTCAGGTGCTTTAGAAAATAGCTTGACCCCCTCCTCTCTGTGGAAGCACCTCAAATATTAGAAGACTGCTATCATGTCTCCCTTGGTCCTTCTCTTTACTAGACTAGCCGAGCCCAGTTCTTGCAACCGTTCGTTGTATGTTTTAGCCTCCAGTCCCCTAATCATCCTGCTTGCTCTTCTCTGTACTTTTTTAGAGTCTCAATATCTTTTTTATAATGTGGTGACCAAAACTGGATGCAGTACTCTAGGTGTGATCTTACTAAGGCTTTATAGAGTGGTATTAGTACTTCCCTTGATCTTGATTGTATCTCTCTGTTAATACAACTTAGGATTGCATGAGCTTTTTAGGCTGCTGCTGCACACTGGTGGCTCATATTTAGTTGGTTGTCCACTAAGACTCCAAGATCCCTCTCACAGTTACTGCTATTGAGCCTGGTTTCACCCAGTCTATATGTGTACTTTTGGTTTTTCTTGCCTAAGTGTAGGACTTTACTTTTCTCTACATTGAATTTCATTTTGTCAAATATGACCCAGTGTTCTAGTCTGTTAAGATCCATCTGGATCTTGAGCCTATCTTCTAGGGTGTTAGCTACTCCTGCCCGCTTAGTATCATCTGCAAATTTGGTAAGTTCCTCTTCTATTCCTTCATCTAAGTCGTTAATGAAGATATTGAAGAGTACTGGGCCTAAGACAGAACCTTTTGGCACCCCATTGCGTATTTCCCTCCATGTACAATTAGACCCATTAAGGACTACTCGTTGAGTACGGTTTGCTAGCCAGTTGCGAGTCCATCTAGTGGTGGTGCTATCTATTCCACTTTTTTCTAGCTTACTAAGAAGTAGATTGTAGTCTACTTTGTCAAATGCCTTGTTAAATCTAAATATATTATGTCCACAGTAGTTTGCTGGTCTACTAATTTAGCCACTGTGTTGAAGAATGAAATAAGATTGGGTCTGCTGCTTGAGCAGGGGGTTGGACTAGAAGACCTCCAAAGTCCCTTCCACCTATGCTATCCTGTTATCTCTGATCTCTAACTACATGGGGACTTTAACCTCCACCATCCCCATAAAAAAATTAACTACAGGCAATCCTCAATTTACAACTGTAATGGAACCTACAGTTATCACATGATTGACCTGATTTTAGGACCTTTTTTGGCGGTTGTCACTAAGAGAAGGTGGCAATTATAAAACAAACCTGGTGGTCATTCAGCAAATACCAAAGCTTTTCAGTGAGCCCACTATTCACTATGGAGCATTTTTGCCAAAAACTGAAAAGTAAATGCCAGTTTGGGGCAAAAATCTCATACGTTTTGGTCACGTGACGGCAAGATGTTGCAAACAGCCAGAAATGTGGGCAAGATGTTGAACGCCAAAAATTTAGTTGCATGACAGAGGGAGGTCATTGGAACTTTGGAACTGGCTCCTAAGTAACTTTTTGGAGTTTCCTCATTACCTCAAACGTTTGCTAAGCAACCAGTTGTAAGTGGAGGAGTATCTGTAACCAGTGGTGGTATTCAAAAAATTTTTTACCGGTTCTGTGGGCATAGCTTGGTGGGCATGGCAGGGGAGGGTTACTGTTGTAGAACGGCGGTAATTACTGAGGCGAACATGCAGCTAACAGTCAAGAAACTTTATTGCGAGAATAAAGGGTTGCGGCGGCTGCCGGGCTAACAGGCAGTCAGCTGACGGCAACAGCTGATGCCGTTTGACAGCTCCTTTTATAGACGGCTGTCAAACGGCATCAGCCAATGAGAGTGGTTCGGCTCCCACCAGGGGTACGGACCGGAGTGAAAACTACGTTGAATGCAGCAGTTACTGCAAAAATCCCATTCCCTCCCCACCCCACTAACCTGCTTTCCAACTCCGTTCTCCTGTGCAGGGCAACAAAAGAAGGCTGATCAGCTGGGACTTGGGAGGCAGGGAATCGATGGGCATGGGGCCAGTCAGAGGTGGTATTTGCTGTTTCTCCGAACTACTCAAAATGTTCGCTACCGGTTCTCCAGAGCTGGTCAGAACCTGCTGAACGCCACCTCTGTCTGTAACCCACTTTTAGACTGACCGTGCTGCAATCTGTGGAATTCCTTTTCCAGAGAAGTTTTGATGAAAGACATTTTAACTTTCTTGAGGGTTGTCATCCAAATCATTGCTGTGATTTAGATCTAGGAAATGACAAAGCTGTGTTGAAATCAAGTGATTTGTTTGACCTCGGATGGCTTAAATTTGTGGAGCTCTTAAGTTTCACTAAATGCTCCTTTTTTCATTGTGGTTTTAATTGTACCTCTTGTGTCATTTTTATTATATAATTGTGCTGTATTGTAAGCTGTATACTATTTGTGGGATAGAAATACCGCAAATTATATGATTTGATACCTTTTTTTTTTTTTGGCTACTTTGGCTAATTCAAATAACCAATCCTTGCTCTGTCTCATTGTCTTACTCACAACTACACACACCCATGCAAACACACGCAAACATGCCCAGATATTATATTCTTTGAAATGGAGGCTAACATGTCTTCTCCAGCATCTAAAGGCTTTTGCACCCAATTGTAACCAATGTACTTCCAATTTGTCCAAGCATTTGGTCCTTTTATAGATAATATTTTGGCTACAAACAATCCTTCTTTAAAAAAAAAAAAAAACCAGAGAAGAGATGAAAATCTCATGGCCAACTTTGGCACTAATTCGGCAAACCTCAGATTAAGTCAACACCAGACTAAAACAACAGATTAATTCAAAGAGGCAATACGCAGCTATTGCATCATTGCCTCCTTAATAAATTTGCTTTGTCAAAATTGTAAAAAACTATAAGTAGGAAGGAAATGCCAGAGGTTATAAATCATCTAACTAAGCTTATTTTCATCCAACTAAGCCTGGTCCAACATAGCTTTTAAATCTAGCCTGGCTCAGATCCCGCAGAGATTATAATTTACAGCAATTTAAAAGCACTATTCCATGAATTTTTAAAAAAGAATAAGAACGGAATTAAAAGGAAAAGGAACAGCAGTGCCATTGGAATTCCCAAAAGTGAGAACTAATGCTAGATCTTAGATGCCCACATCCTTTGACGGGGAGGCCAACAAGGTATGTATGATTGTATGTTATGTCCAAGGCTGGGCTGCTGGGGGTTTGCAGGGGTTTGGAGACCCTCTAGAGGAGGTGGTATTCAGCAGGTTCTGACCAGTTCTGGAGAACCAGTAGTGGAAATTTTGAGCAGTTCGGAGAACCGGCAGCAAAAGTTTTGAGTGGTTCAGAGAACCAGCAAACCCCACCTCTGACTGGCCCCGCCCCCATCTATTCTCTGCCTCCTGAATCCCAGCTGATTGGCTGGGTCTTCTTTTGTTGCCCTGCACAGGAGAACAGAGCTGGAAAGCAGGTTAGTGAGGTGGAAGGGAATAGGATTTTGCAGTAACCTTTTCCCTGAAGTGGGGTGGGAATGGAGATTTTACATAATCCTTCCCCTGCCACGCCCACCCTGCCCTGCCCCTCCCGGGAATCCCTGCACAGCCCAATTTGGATGCAGGTAAGTGCAGGGCGCATGCGGTTTGGGGAAGGCTAAAAATAGGCCTCCTGGAAGTTTGGGAAGGCCATAAACGGGCCTATTTCCAGCTTCCAGAGAAGCTCCGGAGCCCAGGGAGCTCGTTTTGGCCCTCCCGGAGGCTCGAAGAAAGCTTCCGGAGTCCAGAGAGGGTAAAACACCCCCCACACACACACCATGGTGCAGGAGGCCAACTAGGCCATGCCCACCATGGGTTCCACCCACCCAGCAACCAGAAAGAGAACCCATTGCTAAAATTTTTGAAGCCCACCCCTGGTTACATCATCCAGACAATGACTGAATAAAACATGTTGCAGAATTCGCTGCCTCCAATTGTGATGATTTATGTGACCATATTTTAACAAAAGGAAGATTTTTCTGCAGGCAACAGCCAGAATCTTTCAATGCAATCTCGGCGAATTGAGACACTGCTTATCTCTGAAAGGATTGTGGACTTGAAGTGGCCCTGGTCTGAGTCAGCAGCCATGCTAGCCATCGTTCAATCTTGCAGCAATTAATTTCCAAAGGCGGCTCTAACATTAACGGCAGAGTTTCTCGATCTTGAATCCTTGAAGAACTGCGGACTTCAACTCCCAGAATTCCCCAGCCAGCCATGCTGAATGGAGTCGAAATCCACACAGCTTCAAATTGCTGTGATTGAGAAAAACTACATTAGAGTGACTCAGTAGCCTCAGAGAGCAAATTTGGGGCCTGATTAAATGCTACTCACCAATTGTTTCATTCATTATTAGTTTAATGTCTGAGGAAGGTAGAGTTGATCTATCATTTTTCAGCCTTGGATATCAAAATAATTTGAGCAGCCCTGGTACAGTTTGGGATGGAATCGGTCTCCATCCTAGTTCAGGGGAGTCATAGTATTAAGAATATTTTAGGAAAACTGTTTCAAAGAAAAAAAAAACCAAGAAAGTTCAGTTGCCTTTTAGAAAATAGGATCTTTGAGACAACCATTTTCTTGGATGATTGAGAAATCTCCACAGGCATTTAGAGTAGAATAAAATTCTTTATTGGCCAAGTGTGATTGCATACACAAAGGATTTGTCTCCAGTGCATAAGCTCAATGTACATACGAACAACAGTGATAGGTCATATATCATAGATCATAGTTACAATCATTAATCATAAGATACAACAACAAGTGATAAATCATAGATGCCAATAGGAGAAGGTATTGGGAAAGATGAGAAGATAAGAAAATTGTAAAGATGAGAAGATAACACCAATACAGCCTACTACAACATGAGTAAATATCTTTAGGCCTTAGATAGTGCTGGGGGAATTAAGTGATCAGCAGAGTGATGGCACGGGGAAAAAAAACTATCTTTGTGTCTAGTTGTTTTCACATACAATAGCGAAAACTATAGTGGCATCCTGAGGGGAGAAATTTAAACAGTTTATGTCCAGGATGTGAGGCAGTGGTAGGATTCAAAACATTTTACTACCGGTTCTGTGGGCATGACTTGGTGGGCGTGATGTGACTTGGTGGGCATGGCAGGGGAAGGATACTCTAAAATCTTCATTCCCACCCCACTTCGGGGGAAAGGTTACTGCAAAATCTCATTCCCTCCCCACGCCACTAACCTGCTTTCCAGCTCTGTTCTCCTGTACAGGGAAACAAAAGAAGACCCAGCCAATCAGCTGGGACTTGGGAGGCAGAGAATAAATGGGGCGGGGCTAGTCAGAGGTGGCATTGGACGGTTCTCCGAATTACTCAAAATTTCTGCTACTGGTTCTCCAGGACTGGTCAGAACCTGTTGAATACCATCTCTGATGTGAGGGGTCTGTAGATATTTTCTCAGCCCTCTTTCTGGTTCATGCAGATCCTCAATGGAAGACAGGCTGATTGCGGTTGTTTTGTTTGCAGTTCTAACTATCTGTTGAAGTCTCTACCTGTCTTGTTCAGTTGTTGGGCCAAACCAGACATTGCCTTTTAGAAAAAAGACCTTTGGGACAACCATGACCTGGACGATTGAGAATCTCCTTAGGACTTAGTGTTTATTATTAAAGAGGCACATTCTTATGGCTCTTTCTCTTTCTCTTTCCTTTAATCCTACTTCTGGCCTCCTCCTAGCTATGAAAAGTAGCTGGTAGTCAGTCATCACCCGTTGGTGATGCTACCAATCTAGGAAAGTCTCTTAAAATGCTATCTTTATCATCATCCCCATGGTTTCCACCAACAACCACATAATGACCCAAATGCTTTATCAGTCACGAGATAGAAGGAATCCTTGGGGAGAACATTCAAAAAGGTCAAGATATTGGCCTCAACTGTGAGGCTGAAACCCTGCCCTGTTTTGCATGCTTTGCACACACAATGTGTGCATAAAAATAGGGATAGGGCTTTGATGGCCTGATTAGGGCAGCCTCTTGCCTTTTTTAACCTCCATCTTATGGGAGACTCTGCTTCAGGTGGCAGATGAACTATTGAAAGATAATTTCTGCAATATGCTGTGTTAGGCCAGGATTGGACCTGGAGCAGGTAAATGTTGAGGAGGGTTAAGGGGATTTCTGCGCTTGCTATCCCCTCACACTGCTTTTGAATTGTGGTGTTGGAGTAGATTCTTGAGAGTCTCTTGGACTGTAAGAAAATCCAATCAGTTAATTCTAAAAAAAATCAACCCTGATTGCTCTTTGGAAGGACAGATCCTGAAGCTGAAGGTCAAATGCTTTGGTCAACAAATGAGAAGTCTCATTGGGAAAGATATTGGGAAAAATTGAAGGCAAGAAGAGATAGGAAAGGCAGAGGATGATATGGTTATATAGGGTCATTAATGCAAAGCAATGAATATGAATTTGAAAGACAGAGTTCTTCAAACTTGGCAACTTTAAGACTTGTGGACTTCAACTCCCAGAATTCACCAGCCAGCCTTGCTGATCTGGGAGATAGGAGAAGATAGGAGGATCAGGTGTGCTATGAGGTCACAAAGAGTTGAACATGATATAGTCAGTGATGGGATTCAAAAAAAATTACTACTGGTTCTGTGGGTGTGGCTTGATGGGCATGGCTTGGTGGGCATGGCAGGGGAAGGATGCTGTCACATCTCCATTCTCACCTCACTCCAGGGGAAGGATATTGCAAAATCCCTATTCCCTGCCCACCTCACTAACCTGCTTTCCAGCTCTGTTCTCTTGTGCAGGGCAACAAAAGAAGACCCAGTCGATCAGCTGGGACTCGGGAGGCAGACAGTAGATGTGGGTGGGGCCAGTCAGAGATGGTATTCCAAACTACTCAAAATTTCCACTACCGCTTCTCCGAACTACTCAAAATGTCTGCTACCGGTTCTCCAGAACTGGTCAGAACCTGCTGAATACCACCTCTTATTTAGTGACTGAACAACCAAACAATTCCTCCCACACACACGTATACACAAGCATATTCAGAAGGTCCACATATGGGCCCATTCAGAAAAATAATTGAGAAGAAATAATCCGATAAGTCTAAATGAATTCCAGGTTCAGGTGAAGCCAAGGTATTTAACAGAATAAGAAAGTTAGAAGGGACCTTGTAGTTCAACTGCTACTCAGGCAGGAAACCCTACACCATTTCAGACAAAGGGTTCTCCAATCTTTTTTTAAAAACTTCCAGTGTTGGAGCATTCACAACTTCTGAAGACAAGCCACTCTACCGATTAGTTGTTTTCCCAGTCAGGAAATGTCTCCTTAGTTCTAGATTTGGTTCTATCCTTGATTAGTTTCCATTCATTGCTCCTTCTTCTGCCTTCAGGTGTTTGTGTGGTTATAAACACAGATAGGGCATGGTTCATCAAAGCATATGATTTCTGAAATTTGGAAGAAGACTGGGGATTACAAGGATTTAGTACTGCCAGATTTTTGTGAAAATACGTCTTCCTGCAGCAGGGTTTCTCAATCTTGGCAGCTTGGAAGATGCATGGACTTCCAATTCCCAGCTTTTTCCAGCCAGCAAGTAGAAGTCCAAACATCTTAAAGTTGTCAGGGTTCAAAAACAGTGGACTTAGGGAAAGTCTGTCATGCTGCCTGGGGAATTCTGGTAGTTGAAGATCACACAACATCAACACTGAGGTAGACCTACCCAGCTTTCTTCTTTGGCCCCCTAAAGATCGATCCCATGCCTTGCCTTCCTAAAGCATGACTTGAACCCCACTCCCACCCTCACCTGAACTGTTTATGGCTTGTCCCAGACATTGGTAACCCTCCCCTTTACCCCTTGCTGGCCTCTGTTCTATAGACTCTTTCACCCCCAACAGCGTTGGCCATCATGTTCCCCCCCACCTGAAAAAGGATGAGATCACTGACTGGAAAGAGGGAGAGAACGTGGGGTGGTGCTGAACAGGGAGAGAGAGAGAGAGAGAGAGAGAGAGAGAGAGAGAGAGAGAGAGAGAAGCTTTGGACAGAGAGAAAAGAGGACGATGAGCAGAAGGATGGAAGAGAGCCAGTCTGTTCTTCTATCACTTCCATCTCCTCCCAGGTCATTCCATTGCTTAAGACAACAGGACAGGCTGCATTCTTTACAAGACTGGAACATATGTTCATGGTTGGACAGTCACTGGAGCCAATGACGAAGAGGAAAGATAGGGAATGTGTTTCCTAGTTATTGCTCTGAACTGGTCAGCTCCATAATTCATCTTAAAATCTAGCCACGATTCAGCTTAAGATCAAACCAGAAGCAGCAGCAGCAGCAGCAGCATCTTATGACCATGGGACCATCACCAACATTCCCTCAAGAAATTCCACAGAGGAATGAACAGGGACCTGCTGACTTCCTGTGCATAGTATGGGCCAACATTTGGGGCTTCGGAGATGCATACAAAGTGTCAACTCATAAAATATTTCTATGGTCTTTTTAGAGTTGTCAACAGAAAGGGAGGGGGGAGCATTAGGCAACTTGCATTCCATAAATGTTTTCAAAGAGAGTTTCTAGGTGACTGAAGTTTCTATCGCACAAAATTCTAACTGGAGAGCATGATTGATGACTCTTGATTTTGGATGTGTCCCATTGGAGAATATGAATTACGATACACCCAGGGGGTGGGGGGAAACCAGGGCCAAGGGTAACAATGAATGATATGTCTCAGGGTCGGCAACACCCAGGAAGTGCCGGCATGTTTACTCCTAATAAATCTTTAAGTTTTGGAAGTTCGGCTCGAGACTCATGATTTAAATGAGGGTAACTGCCGGAGCCTTGACACAAAGCTTGTAAAAAGGAAGGCCTGCTTAGCAATGGATGACTAATTTAACAAATGCAGAGCAGCAGTGGGATCCTACCTGTTCCACTACCAGTTTGGTGATCCTGCATGTATGTGCATGCACCTAACATGCACGGAGCTTTCCCCACACCAGATGAGGCCTGCAGTGTCAATCAGCTGACAGGATAAAGAAGAGGAAAGTGCAGGAACAGGTGGGAGGGCCTATCCTTGCGCTTTTCTCTTCTTTCTCCTCTCAGCTGATTGTGGGATGGGTTTTTTTTTACTACCGGTTCAGTTGAACTGGTCCAAACCAGTAGCCTATCACCACTGCTGCAGGGATTCACTTCACAAACATGGCAGGAAAAGTCGCAAAATGGGACACAACTCACTTGACAGATTTCTCACTCAGCCACAGAAATGTTGGGCTCAGTTGTGGTCATAAGTTGAAGACTAGCTGTATAGGAGAGGCTAAATGAAGTGGAAGTCTTCTGTCGATCTTGCATCATTATCCTAGGGACACGTAGATTTGCCTTCATCCGTGAAAGTCTTCTGCCAAAATATAGCTGAGCCATCAAAGCCAACCAATATTCTCGTGCTGAAATCTGGGCCTTTCACTATTCACCCATTCACTGGCATCCATTCTGCCGTTGGATTGCAATAACCGTTTCTCTGTTAATGTATACCGGACACAGATTGCAAACCTCTGAATCAAACCCTGTGATTGAGGCTCTGTAGACTCTTTGATGGAAGGAGCCGAGGAGATGCAGAAGCTGACCCTTAATAGTGAGGTTTCTGTTGCAAAATTATATGCCCCATCTTTATGTGCCGCTGAAGGGTGAATTTTGAAAGATACACTTTTTAAAACAAAATTCTTACCCCTCCCAGTTAGCAAATACTCATATTTGGGAAATTACACCTTTTCCCTTTTTAAAAAAAATAGTAAATATTTCCTCTGTTCAGTTGTATCCAATTCTAAAGCGCACTGCTCAACTCTGTTTCTTGGCCAAGGGAGCCAGCGTTGTCCAAAGACAATGTTGTTAACGTAGCTCTACAAGCTGTTAATACAGCTTCACAAAAAAAAAAAAAAATTAGCTCATACCTGGTTGTGTTTCTTGTCAGATCTTGCCAGATTACAAGGTAGCAATGTTTCACTTCTCCTTTCCTTTTTTAAAACAGTAAAAGAGAGGGAAATGGGAGAGAGGTGGAGAGGGAAAGAGGGAAGGAGGGAGAGACAGAGAGCATCTAGTAGATCCTGAGGCTCTCCAGAGACGTTGGCAACCTATCTCTTTGACCCTTCAAACATTTACACAAACCTGAGGATCTGTAGTTTTCTTTTCTTTCTCCTGAATTCCTGCCAATTGCACCCTTTTAAAGATGATCCTTCCCATAAGGAAAGCATTGAATCTTCCCTTCCCTTCCCTAATCTTTTCTTTAAACACCCTTCCTTTCCATTGCAAAGCTTAGTTTGGCATTTCAAATCTAACCAACTACAATAAATTGAATCAATCCCAATGTAATACAATTCCCATAATCAAAGAGTTGTAAAGGTCAAGGCTGATGGGAGTTGAAGTCCAACACATTGGGAGGGCACCAGGTTGGGGGAGGCTGCCTGTGATTTCAGTCAGAATAATGCTGGAAGGTGCCTTGGAGGTCTTCTAGTCCAACCCCTGCTCAAGCAGGAGAACGTATACAATTTGAGACAAGTGACTGTCCAGTCTCTTCTTAAAAGCCTCAGTGATGAAACACCCACAAGGTCTGAAGGTAACCCATTCCACCGGTTAATTATTCTGTCAGGAAATTGCTCTTTACTTCTCTCCTTGATTAGTTTCCATCCATTGTTTCTTGTAACAATAACTGTGAGAGGGACCTTGGAGTCTTAGAGGGCGATCACATAAATATGAGTGAGCAGTGTGCGGCGGCAGCCAAAAAATGCTAATACAATCCTTGGTTGTATAAACAGAGGCATAGAATCAAAATCATGTGAAGTATTAGTATCGCTTTATAAAGCCTTAGTAAATAACACCTGGAATACTGCATCCGCTTTAGGTTACTACATTACAAAAAGATGTTAAGACTTTGGAAAAAAGAACACAGAAGAGCAACCAAGATGGTTAAAAGCCTGGAGAGGAAACCAAAACATATGAGGAACAGTTGCAGGATTTGGTTTTGGCTAGTGTAGAGAAAAGAAGAACTAGGGTGGACAAGATAGTGGTATTCCAGCATTTGAGGGGCTGCCACAGAGGAGGAGGTCAATTTATTTTCCAAAGCACCAGAGGGCAGGACAAGAAACAATGGATGGAAATTAATCAAGGAGAGAAACAACCTGGAATTAACAAGAAACTTTCTAACAGTGAGGACAATTAACCAATGGAACAGCTTTGCCATTAGACATGGTAGGTGCTTTCATTACTGGAGGTTTTTAAGAAGTGACTGGGACAGTCACTTGTCTGAAATGATGGTGAACCTGTAGCACGCGTGCCACAAGTGGCACACAAAGCCATTTGTGCTGCGTGCCTCACAGCTGATTTTTTGGCTGGTTTGAGGCCTTTTTCGGCCTCCCAGAGACTTGGAAAAAGCCTCTGCAAGGCTTTTCAGGATGAATTATAGGCCCGTTTCATCACTTCCTGTAATACCACAAGTGATGAAATGGGCCTATAATTCATCTTGAAAAGCCTTGCAGTGGAGGCCGAAAAAGGCCTCAAACCAGCCTGGGAGGCCGAAAAAAAAAATCAGCTGTGAGGCACAGTGCAGGTAAGGGGGTGAGGGTGGGAATCTCCTCAAATACTGGAAATTAAAATAATTTTAATTGCTTTTTAAAATTAAAATAATTTTAATTTGTGTTTCCCTGCAGAAACCCCTGCTTTTGCAGATGTATACATGGTGGAGATTCAAAACAAGGCTCAGAAAAAATTAACATTGGCTATATTTCAAATTAAACCGCAAGGGGGAAAAACAGTGTTATTTTAGGAATATTTGTTGTGGTTACTTTTCAGACATCAGAATAACTATAGCAATGTAAATAATATGAGCCAAACAGTCAATTCCTCCCCGCCCAGCCCAATGGGGGACTTCAGCAGGCTTTTTTTTTTTTTTTTTAAATGCCCATTTAATTCATTTATAATGCTGTCTATTCAGACCAAGATTAGTTAGGACAGAAGCATTACTTTTAAAATTCATGGCTTGGCATTGAACGTGGGTCAAACAAGAGGTAGAAGTCTATTTTCTTGATAGCAGATGCTACATTTCATTTCTGCATGTCAAATCTCTGCAGGAGCTTTTTATCCGACCTGAGTCGGGGGTGGGTGGGGAGGAATTTGGGAGTGGAGAGGAACGTTGGCAAGATGCAGCTTTACCATTTTTCCTTTTGTGGCTTTTGGCAGCTGCTGGAATTGACATGCCCCGGCAGGCACATTGGCCAAAGGAATTGCTGCCTTCTTCTGCAAATTCCTTGCTGGTAGCGACCTTGTTAGTGCTGCAAATCACCTTGCAGTTTGGCTGGGTTTCCACAACTGCAATAGATTAGAGTAAGAAACCAATCTCATGGAATACGGGCCTCATGTTAACAGCTACAATAGGACAGAATGTCACTGATTAGGAGAGGATAGGGTAGGGTAGGGTAGAGTAGGATAAGATAACGTAGAATGGAATGGGATGGGATGAAACGGAATAGAACAGAATAACACAGTTGGAAAGTTGAGGTTATTCTACTCCAGGGGTGTCAAACTCACAGCGTCACGTTGTCATCATATGATATATCACAACTTTTTCCCCCTTTGCTAAACTGGGGGTGGGCATGGCCAGCATATGACCAGAGGTGGCATTCAGCAGGTTCTGACTAGTTCTGGAGAATCGATAGCGGACATTTTGAGTAGTTCGGAGTTCCAGCAAATACCACCTCTGACTGACCTTGCCCTCATCTATTCTCTGCCTCCCAAGTCCCAGCTGATCAGCTAGGTCTTCTTTTGTTGCTTTGCACAGGGGAACGGGGCTGGAAAGCAGATTCGTGGGGAGGGGAGGGAATGGGATTTTGCAGTAACCTTCCCCCAGGTGTGGGGAGGGAATGGAGCTTTTACAGTGTCCTTCCCCTGCCATGCCCACCAAGCAATGCCCACAGAACCAGTAATAAAAAAATTGAATCCCACCCACTGCATGTGATGCATCTGGCCCATGGCCCTGGAGTTTCACAGTCCTGTTCTAGTCCAATTCCCTGCTCAGGTAAGAAATTCTATACCATTTGAGACAAATGGTGCTCCAATCTCTTCTTAAAGATTTCCAATGTTGGAGCATTTGCAATTTCTGAAGGCAAGTTGTTCCACTAATTAATTGTTCTCACAATCAGAAAATGATCCTTAGTTCTAGGTTGCTTCTCTCCAGGGGTGGGATTCAAAATTTTAACAACCGGTTCTGTGGGCATGGCTAAGATGGTGGGCATGGCTTGGGGGTCATGTGTTTGGCTGGGCGTGGCCAACTCAATATCACACACATCGAGGCACGCATCTCCTCGCCTGGCCTCTCATGACTGTGGGGATGCTGCAACAGTCGTAAGTATGAAAAATGGTCATATGTCACTTTTTTCAGTGCCATTGTAACTTTGAATGGTCACTCCACACATGCAAAGAACCAACAAAGGAGGTAAAAAACCTCCAGAGAAGTGTCAGAGACAGGAAGTCTAGTTCTGCCAAGAATGTAATAAGGGTTAAGGGAGAGGAAGTTTCTGAAAGCAACACCAGAATGTTTCCTTCCTTCCTTATAGGATTAGGCCAGTAATTTCTTCTGACAACCGGTTCTCCGAACTGCTTAGAATGTTAACAACCAGTTCTAGCGAATAGGTGCGAACCGGTAGAATCCCACCCCTGCTTTTCTCCTTGATTAGTTTCCACCATTGCTTCTTGTCCTGCCCTCAGGTGCTTTGAAGAATAGCTTGACTGCCTCTTCTTTGTAGCAGCCCCTGAGATATTGGAACACTGCTATCATGTCCCCACTCCTTCTTTTCTCTTGCAACCGTTCTTCCTAGGTTTCAGTCTCCAGGCCTTTCATCATCTTAAATGCTCTTCTTTGCACTTTTTCCAAAGTCTCAACATCTTTTTAGGAATGCCGTGATCCAAACTGGATGAATACATAATAAAACATGACAATAAATATCTTCTGCTATTGTTTCTTTGACATTGTTTCCATTTTTGTAAATGGAAACAATGCCAAAAGAAACAGTGCTGGATAACATTTATTGCACTGAGTTATCCCACACGGAATTTCCTGTGGTGAGTTGTGGTGTGGTATGTCTGCTGCAGCGAGATGGCCGTGATAAGATGGCTGTAGCAAGATGGCTTCGACAAATAGTCCGAGACCTCTTCTGTGACCTAAATTTGCTATTGGTCTTACAAGGAAGACCCTGTCAAGAAACCCATGCCAGGTAGGTCAGAATCAGAGGTGGTATTCAGCAGGTTTTGACCAGTTCTGGAGAACTGGTAGTGGAAATTTTGAGTAGTTTGGAGAACCGGCAAATATCACCTCTAACTGACCCTGCCCCAATCTATTCTCTGCCTCCCGAGTCCCAGCTGATTGTCTGGGTCTCCTTTTGTTGCCCTGCACAGGAGAACGGAGCTGGAGAGCAGGTTAGTGGGGTTGGGGAAGGAATGGAGATTTTGCAGTATCTTTCCCCTAGAAATGGGGAGAGAATGGAGATTTTACAGTCTACTTCCCCTGCCATGCTCAAGCCACGCCCACCAAGCCACACCACGCCCACCAAGCCATGCCCACAGAACCTGTAGTAAAAAATGTTTGAATCCCACCACTGGTCAGGATTATTTTTATTGTAACATCTATTGTAAAACACTCTTGCAAGTCTGAATGTGTTTCTCCTCCTCCTTCACTTTATCTTCATGTGAACGAGGGAGGGCCTTGTCTGAAATATTTGCTCAAGTTACTTTCTTGACTCAAGATTCTCTTCTGTTACCATTGGTTGCACAGTGGTTCTCCCTTCTCTCCTTCAAGACCATTTGCTCTTCCCTCTATATTTGCAGGCCCCTGAGATAATAATTAGTGGGGGAAAGACATTAGTGGGTCCTTGTCATGCCCTTGGTGGAAACTGACTCTGAGGGAGAGGAGGAACAGCGGACAGGGAATGGAAGTGTAGTTCTGGAGGTTGTGGAGGAGGCTGGGGAAGGACAGAGGCTGGCTGAGCAGTCAGAGGAGGACCCAGACCCATTCCCTCTCCATCCTAGGGCATGCAGGGAGGAGAGGATAAGGGAGAGACATGGTCTACTCGGGAGAAGAGGGCCTTGATCCTCTTCATGGGCTGCAGCTGTGGCAACTGAATAAAAGTACGGACTTGTGTACAGGCGAACACTGGAAAGAAAGCATGGAAATATCTCTAGTTTATGGTTCCTCTCTGAGTTTGGCATCCTTCCCAGTGTTTGTTATCTGTGGAAGTCCTCCAGTCCTTATCTTACCTGGTTTGTGTTGCTTTTTTCCTTCCTCTTGTAACTGTTTGTGTGGGAGTTTTTTGACTTCTGTCATGAATTCCTTACTAGCCAATCACCGTCATGCGTCTCAGCCAATCACAGTGTAGTTCGTTTCAGTCAATCAGGTTAGGGTATTACAAGAATGTTAATATGTAACACCCCTTCCCTCTTGGTATGGTCCATTCTACATGACGTAGTCGCGTAGGTAGGCAGGGCTTTTTACTTGTCTACTTGACCTGCGCAGTTCAGTTGCTGCGTGGTCTTCAGCCAGTTCGGAAGGGATCTTCGTTGCTCCCGCTCTTCTCCATGGAACCGCCTGGAAGGGTGAGTCAGGCCTTTCACCGCAACCCTCACCCAGTCTACTGGGTTCGGTCAAGTTGTTGGCTTCTTTGTTCCTGGCCGGTCTTTCCAGGCTGGTTGAGCTGGCTTGACTGTTCCTTCCAGGTGAGGTTCCGAGTGGGTCGTCTTCCTCTGGTACCCTTTGGCTGCCTTCATTCTTCGGTGAGTATTGTTGGTTTCTTCTTTAATTAAGTGGTGTTTGTATTTCTGGTTCGGTTTGCGTTGGTTGGGCCGGTTCAGTTTGTCATTATCTTGTAGTCGTATTTTCTCTTTCTTTTTGATGATTGTTTGGGGTTTTTGCCCCCCCTCTAGTTATTTTATTAGAGTCTGTTTGTGAGTTTTGTGGGTTTTTGGTGCTGTTTAAAATTATTCTTGATCGTATTTGGTCGACATGCCGTTTCCAGTTTCTTCCATCCTCTGTTTCCAGCTGGTACGACCGCGCGCCTGTTACTTGGGTTATTGTAGCAGGTACCCATAGTGGGTCCCCTGAAAATTTTTTAGCGTAGATTGTGTCTCCTGGATTAAATGCCCGGTACTGGCTGAATGAGTCTGGTGGTTTTTCTGGATTGTAAATTGGGTGAAGTCTGTCTCGATGGGATCAGAGTTTTCTTCCCATCAGGAGTTCTGCCGGGCTTTTATTGGTTTTGGCACTTTGTGTTATGTGCTGCATTGTTAGTAGTTTATTTATTTTGTCGTGTATGTTACCATAAAGCATCTTTGGTGTATCTGACCATTTGTTCCACCCACCCGTTCGCCGCTGGATGAACAGGCCATGTCAATGCGTATTGGATTCCCCGTTCTGCGAGGAATTGCTCGAATACCAATGTAGTAAATTGCGGCCTGTTGTTAGATACTATCAAGTCAGGCAGGCTGTGGGTGGCAAAAAGTCTGTTTAGTTGTTTTGTAACCGCCTCCGTCGTGGTAGATCGCATTAGGCTTACCTCCAACCAGTTGGAGTAAGCGTCTAATGTGATCAAGAAAGTGTGCCCTTTTGTGGGTCCCGCAAAGTCTATATGGACCCTTGACCATGGTCCCCTTGGTGTTTCCCACTGGAGGGTTGGTGCTTCGGGCAGGTTTGGTCTGGATTGCTGACATTTGACACATGTAGCCACCCAGGTTTCAATGGTTCTGTCTATCCCTGGCCACCATACGTAGCTTCTGGCTAGGGATTTCATTTTCACAATGCCCAGGTGTCCCTCATGTAACATGTGTAATTTTTTTTTTTTTTGTAAGCTGTCTGGAACTGCCACTCTATCAACCCATAGTATACATCCCTTTTGGGAGGATAATTCAGTTTGCCACTGCTTTCTGTTTCCAGCCACCCTTTTACCACCCAGTTCAAAACTCACGCCAGTTTGTTGTCTTTGCTCGTCTCTCTCGCAATGTCTGACGCGGTTGCTGGTAGGTTGGGCAATGTCTCTATTTGCAGGGTGGATGTGGTGGGTACAGGGTCATCTTCGTAATCTGTTAAGGGGCAACGGCTTAGTGCGTCGGCATGCGAGATGCATTTCCCTGGGCGACGTATTAGTTGGTAGGTATAGGCGGCAAGGAACTCAGACCACCTTGTCATCCGGGGAGACAGTATGTTGGGGGTGGCCTTGTTTCCCACCTGGATCCCCAGTAGTGGTTTATGGTTGGTGATGAGGGTGAAGTCCCTACCGTATAAGTACTCATGAAACCGCTTCACATCAGTAACTGCTGCAAGTGCCTCCTTGTTGAGCTGGCTATAATTTCTTTCTGCCTTTGATAGTGTTTTTGGGAAGTAAGCAATCAGTGCTTCTCTCCCATCTGGCAGGGTATGGCTTAGTATAGCTCCGATGCCAAATGGAGAGGCGTCACAGGTTACCATTAGTGGTAGGGTCTCGCTGTACTGGATGAGGACTGATTGTGATGTGAGGAGATTTTTATGTTCCGGAAGGCGGCCTCTTCCCACTTGCCCCAGGACCAAATGGACGTCTTGTCGAGCAACCTATGCAGAGGTTCCACTGTTGTTGCCTTCTGTGGCAAAAAGACATTGTAGAAATTGATTAGTCCCAGAAAGGCTTCTAATTCTGCCTTATTTTGAGGTCTCGGGGCTTCCTTTATTGCTTTTATTTTTTTGTGGGTAGGGTGGATTCCGTCTTTGTCCACCAGATATCCCAGGAACTCAACCTTTTCAGTGCATAAGTGGCACTTTTCTTTTTTAACTTTAAGTCCTGCATTTTTAAATTTTTGTAGGACTTCTCTGAGTCGGCTTCTCAATGGTCTTTTGTCTTTGGCCGCCACCAACACGTCATCAAAATATGGCATGACTCCCTTAATTCCTTGGAGTAACCATTCCATTAAACTCTGGAACACCCCTGGTGTCACACTGACTCCGAATTGGAGCCTTCTGCACCGGAAAGCCCCCCTGTGGGTCACAATAGTTTGCGCTTCTGCAGTCTCGGCATCAATGGGCAGTTGTTGATATGCTTGCACTAAGTCGAGCTTTGCAAAGACTTTTCCTCCCCCAAGTGAGTGTAGGAGGTGCTGTACCACCGGGACTGGGTATGCACTTTGTTGCAGTGCATTGTAAATGTTGCTATATAGTCCCCACAAATTCTCACGGACCCATCTGGTTTGATTGGGGTGACTATTGGGCTCTCCCAGCATGCATGATCTATTGGTTCCAGGACCCCTTGTGCGATGAGCTTATCTAATTGTTCGTCTATTTTTGGTTTGAGGGCGAATGGAACTTGTCTTAGTTTGAGATGGATTGGGGCAATATTGGGGTTCAATCTAAATGATATTGGGGACCCCCGGTACTTGCCTAATTCTCCGTCGAACACTTCTTGGAATTCCTTCATCAGCTCTTCTTCCCAGTCTGTTTCCTCGATATGGTTGATGCCCATCACCTCGATCCCCAATGGCGCGAACCATTCCAGACCCAGCAGGCTTGGGCAGTCTCTGTCGACAATTGTGAGTGGAAGTACTTTTCCATGCCTTTTGAAGGTTACATGGAAGTGTCCAATTCCTATTACTGGGATTCTGTTCCCCTGATAGTCTTTAATGGTGAGTCTCTGGTTCTCCAGCTCTTGTTTCTCTAAGCTGGGCACTAACCTCTTAATTGTGTCCCAGGACACCATGGAGAGGTATGATCTGGAGTCCACCTCCATTCTGCACAGCCTGCCTTCAATGCTGACCTGCACGTGTACTTTTCTTGCATCTGAGTTGTCTGAATGGCCGATTGTGACCGTTTGATGGGTCTCTTCCCATCGTCTGGTCTCGCTGAGCCACTTGCTTCAGTTTTCGCGGTTCCATCGGTTCTCTGTGAATCTGTCTCAGTTTCTGGGAGGCATGTTGTCGCGTTGTCTTGGGCTGGAGTTCCGTTTGTTTCAGCAGACCTTGGTGATATGCCCCTGTTTTTCACAGTACCAGCAAGTGGCGTCTAAAAACCGGCACTCAGAACGGGGGTGGTCGCCGCCGCAACCGGCGAACTGGAAGCCCAACTTACGACTTCTCCGCCGGTCTCGCTCTGCTTGCAATCTGTGGATCTCCTCTTCCTCATCATCGGTGTTGGGTGATAGATTGATGTCCTCGTGGTGCGCCGTTGTTGCTTTGTGACCAGTTTCAGTTAGTTTTTCGGGAGATGTGTTGGTCTCCGATGTTGTTGGCCAGTCCCTTGCATTCATTTGTCGCATCTTGGCTGCTGATTTCTTTGTGGCTTCAGCTGAGGTGGCTTCAGCAATGGCTTCAGTAACTGTAATATCTACCCGAGCCATTAGCCTGCTCTGGAGCATGGGGTCTCTGAGACCGAGAACCACACGGTCCCTCAGAGCCTCATCCATGTCTGAAAAGCCACACTCACCTCTGATGTTCCTCAATGCTGCCATGAAATCCCCGATGTTCTCTCCTTCCTTTTGATCCCGATGGTAGAATTCGTGTCGCTGGATCAGGTTTGGCATGGCTGGGGCATAATGGTTCCGAAGTAATCAATCTAGATCTGGCCAAGTCCTTCACGTCCTCTGGCTTGGCCAACGCTTTGGCCATCTTGAATACGGCTGGTCCTCAATGGGTCAGGAACACTCTCTTTCGGTGGTCGTTTGCATCCTTGAGATTGTTGCTCTCGAGGAACATGAGGAATCTATCGATGTAAGATTCCCAGTCTTCGGTTGCCTGGTCGAATGAGGGTGGGGAGTTGTTGCTGGCCATCTTGTCGGTTGTTCAGCTCGGTTGCCATGTGCCCGACTGGTCTCTTTGTCTCAGTATCCCACCTTCGTCACCAGTGTAGAAGCGTGGGAAATCAGGAGACAGGAGACCAGCGTAACTTCAGCTCTTTATTCAAGGTATAGATCTGTGTAGCCTTTAGCAAGCCGCGGCAGCTCTTCTTATAGAGCGAGCCAGCGGATCTTACCCAATGACAGCTTTCTGAATCTCCCACGATCAGTTCGTCCAATCACGGGAGATTCCTTACTAGCCAATCACCGTCATGCGTCTCAGCCAATCACAGTGTAGTTCGTTTCAGCCAATCAGGTTAGGGTATTACAAGAATGTTAATATGTAACAGGGGCCAGATTCACTTTCCAACCATGTTGCTAACTTAACGACTGCAAGGAATCTGTTGCCAACTGTGGCAAGAAAGGTTGTAAAAATGAGAAAAAAACTCCCTTAACGAATGTGTCATTTAGCAATAGAAATTTTGAGCCCAATTGCGGTCATAAGTCAAGCAATACCTACACTGGCCATTTTTTAAAATCAAAAGTTATTTTCCTAAAGGCACTTCCTTGGTAGACGTTGTGAGTTCCTTCCTTGTTCCCCTCACCTAGACAGAATAATTTGCAAGATCCCAGCACTGTGCCATTTGGAAAATAAATTGGACACCTGGCATTGGCAGAAGCCAAGTTTGCATTTTTCTATGGGCTCATTCAGGCCAGAGTGGGCCCGGCTGGGTCTCCAGTTTGGCTGTCTGAAGGGTGAGGAAAAGAAAGACCCAAGTGAGGATGGAGAAAGGGTTCCTGTGTCCTCAGTGGCAGCCTTTCCAAAAATCGCCCTTGAAAGAACGGGGTGTTTGCTTTGGCCGGGGAAAGGTGTCAACCCATAAATTTGGGGGGCCTATGAACCAGTGGTCTCCTGTCTCCTGTCTTATAAACTGGAGAAAGGGAAGGTACTATTAGTGGGCCAATGATAATTATTAGCAGGGAGGGGGTTGAAGTGATGCAAAGCCCAAGGAAACAAATTTGGAAAAGCAATCTCTGGAAATAAAATCTTGAATAATAACCTCCTTTCATTCTGCATTTCTGTCCCTCTTGAATGTTCTTAACTCTTCATTACCAACTTCAAGGGATCTCAAGCATCCAACTTTCCAATTTCTCCTCTCCAAACCCGGAGGGGTTTCCAAAGGCATCGTATGGAGCCTCCGACCATATGCTAATCTCACTTTGGGTAGGTTCTCCAGACTTCCCGCGCTCAGCCGATGCATTGATGTCGTTCTCTCCTCTTCAACAGGGATGCGGATCCAACTGGAATCTTGACAATTGGACCCAGAATGCTTTCTCCTGCTCCAGATCCCAGAAATATACAACAGGAGCTGAGGTCATGGATAAAAATACGTCTACGGGCCTTCAGGGAAAAGGCGAGCAAGAAAACAAGAGTGTGAGAAAAGGAAAGTTCACTGGCAGGCTGTAAAGGGAAGGAGGCATTAGAATTGGGGAGGGGGAGCAGTGGGGATCTTGACAAAGCAGCATGGAACCCAAAGTTTAAGAAGGAGCCAACATTTAAGCCTGTTCTTCTTGCTTTTGAAAACTCTGTAAGCTTCCCATTTACCTTGGTTAGTCTTTGAATAGTAGTACTTTAGACATGCCAAGGGACACACTATTCTTTGTTCTTGATTCCTAGTTTATATTTTTAATGCAGAGAATTGTATGGTCAAAGGGGTAGAGAAAAGAAGGAATGGCCTTGAAGATCAGGAGGAAGATCCAGCAAATGGTCAGATAAGAGGGACTTGAATCCGGGCCAAGAAAATATTTTGAAAAAAATAGAGGTTCCTCCTTAGTTCACACAAAAATAACAGAACAGAATAAGAGTTGGAAGGGAACTTGGAAGTCTTCTAGTCCAGTCACCTGCTCAGGCAGGAAACCCTATACCATTTCAGACAAATAGTTACCCAATCTCTTCTTTAAAACTTCCAATGTTGGAGCATTCATAACTTCTAGAGGCAAGTCGTTCCACTGGTTAATTGTTCTGTCAGGGAATTTCTTCTTAGTTCTAGGTTGCTTCTCTCCTTCATTAGTTTCCATTCATTGCTTCTTATCCTGCCTTCAAGTGCTCTGGAGAATATATTCTATGCTGTTTTAAGTAGAGTTTCCTGCTTCTTATTACAATTATATAGCTGAGCAGTAAAGCACATGGTGATGGTACTCTGTTTGCTCTGTGTGGTGCTTTATATAAACAGAATTTCCAGCATGTGATAACCTTGGGCTAGTCAGACTTTTTCTCCTAGCCTACCTTACAGGATTGTTGTGAAAAGATCATGAAGCCCTCGAGGGTCCCTGATGGAAAGGTGGAAGAGGAATACCTCAGAATGAAAATCATATGGAGAGGTTCTCTTGAGGATGTCTCATATTACATGCTAAGCCAGGGGTTTCAAGGTGACTCTCAGTCAGTCTTTGAGCATTGAAGATTTGTCTTTAAATGAATCCAAACTCCAGCTCCTCTTTAGGACAATGATGGTTGATTCAATATCTCAGCAAACAACAAATACTCTAATCAGGCAAGAATAGCTAAAAGCCAGGCAAGGCTAGCATTGGATTTGAGTTTGCTGTCTTTCCTTTTATTACCATTATCATGAGACATACCCCACCACACCCAGGCCTATACACAGTTCTAGTTCTGGCCACGCCTATCCTATTATCTCTAAATGTTATTAACTCTATAACATGTCTACATCCCTAAACTATTCCAAACCTCACTAACTGATCCCTACCTGGTGCCACCTTCACCATATCTTAACTCAATGCTTAATTACCACCTATGCGTGCCCCCCCCAAGAATATGCATCACATCAATACATGAAAAAAGCCATTTCCAGCCCTGCAGTTGCTTCCGAATCCATCCTGCAGCTCACCGCTTTGCTGAGTCATTCTAAAGCAGCCTTCAACACCATCGGCTAGCACACAAGCAGCAATACAGATCCCGTGTCAACAGAGCTAAGGTGATATTTTCCATTGCCAGCTGACTTGCTGTGAGGTGTATTTGAAGCTGACAGGCTCTGTAGAGATCTTCCAATTCGACTGGTAGGATTCACTCTTCCAAAAGTGATTTCTTCAAGTTTGGGGTTAAACCTTGATAGCTGCACACATTTCTGGCTGGATGATATCTGCTTATGGAGAAAAGCATTACATGTAGTCCTCAAGTTACAATCACAAATGAGCCCCAAATTTCTCTTGCTAAGTGAAACATTTGTTAAGTGGATTTTGTTCCATTTTACGAGCTTTCTGGCCATGGTTGTTAAGTGAAATCACTGCAGTTGTTAACTCAGTTCTTCCCCATTGACTTTGCCTGTCAGAAGGTCACAATAGGAGGTTAGAATAGAATAGAATAGAATTCTTTATTGGCCAAGTGTGATTGGACACACAAGGAATTTGTCTTTGGTGCAAATACTCTCAGTGTACATAAAAGAAAAGATACATTCATCACCAATAATAAGGTACAACACTTAGGGTACAACAGTTAGTCATAGGGTACAACAGTTAGGACACTGCAACAGTCATAGATATGAGCCAGTTGCCAGACATCTGAATTTTGATCATGCGACCAGGGGGATGTTGCGACGATCGTAAATGTGAAAAAAGGATCATAAATCACTATCGATCATAAGTTGTGGGTGCTTCATCACTGGAGGTTTTTAAGAAGAGACATGTATGAAATGGTAGAGGGTCTCCTGCTTGAGCAGGGGGCTGCACTAGAAGACCTCAAGGGTTCCTTCCAGCTCTATTCTGATTCTGAAGCTAAAGCTGAAGAAAACAAAGCCAGAAATAAGACAAAGAAGAAGAAACCTATGATGACCCGGGGCATGATACAAAAATAATACCATCACAAAAGTAGAATAAATTCCCTTTAATGCCTCCAACTTGGGCCCCAATGTCCAATTATCCGGTTTGATATCAAACTCTTCTAAAAACAGTTTATGAAGAGAGTAAATGCAGTCCGAACCAACAATAAAGATAATTAGAAATTTAAAAAACCAACACAAACCACACTGAAGTAATTAACACAGCAGGCTGGGATTATAAACTGCAGCCTTCCAACAGATAATGCAGCAACCACAGTTGGGAGAACACCAAAACCCAGATAAACCTCGACCAAGATAATGCATGCTTTGCTTCCATCAAAGAGCTATTTAAAATGCCCCACTTATATCCTGTTCTCCCCGCTACAACTAATAAAAGGGATCAGGGCCTTTTCCTCTCCCATAAGCCACGTTGCTTCCTTCTTCATTCTTCCCTGCGTGCCCTAGGATGAAAAGGAGGTGGCCCTGGGTCTTCCTCTGAATGCTCAGCCAGACTGTGCTCTTCCTCCATTTCTTCCACAGCCACTGGAGCCACACTCCCACTCCCTGTCAGCTCCTCCTCAGAATCAGACTCCAACAAAACCTAATTAAACCGATATATGCCCATTTAATTCACTCAATTTTTCCTACCTATCTGTTCTTCAAAGTTCAACTGCATTCCATTTGTGACTTCATAACTTGCCTTTTGCTTTTTAAGCTTAGCACCCCTCTCTCTTTTTCTGCTTCATCTACTCAAGATGTTCTCAAGCTTATTTCCATCCCTGCTGAGCCCTTCATTCTTCCATCATGTATTTATTTTGCAATTTAATTTTTCATTCGTTCTTTCTTTATAACCTTCATAACAGCCTCAATAGCCTTCTTTTCATACCGGTCACTCCGTTTTGGATCCTATCCAGATTATCTATCTTAGCGACCATACAAACAGTTTTTATTTCTGTTTCTACCAATGTGGTCTGTCTAAAAGCTGGCTAGGGGATTCTGGGAGTTGGAGTCCACATGTCTTAAAGCTGCAAAGATTGAAAAAGTCTGCTCTACACATTTCTTTGAATGCAATTCTTTGATGTATTGAATTTATATCCTGCTACAATTTGAATGGATCCTCAGGAGTTTGGTATCAAGCAGCTTTTTCATTTACTCTCCTACCTCTTGTCCCAAAGGTCCTTTTTCAAGAGGCAACTGGACTTTCCTTGAGGAAGTTTCACTTCTCATCCAAGAAGCTTCATCAGATCTGGCTGGATGGTGGGGAATGGATGGATTTATACTCCTTGCAGACAGCTGGTCATTTACATTCTTTTTAGAGAGTCACTGAGGCCACTTGGAAGTTTAATTCTGCATTTTCACTACTCAGGTCAACTTCCTGAGAACACAGATAAACCTCCAAGTAGCCTCAATGTCAAATTTTTGTTGCTAAATGAGACCTTTGTTGAATACTTTTGCCCCAATTTATGACCTTTCTTGCCACAGCTGTAAGTGAATCACTGCAGTTGTTAAGTTAGTAGCACCATTGTTAAGCAAATCTGGTTTCCCCGTTGACTTTGCTCATCCAAAGGCCGCAAAAAGAGATCACATGACCCCCGGGACACTGCGACTGTCATCAATATGAGTCAATTGGCAAGCTGTTTGAATCGTGGTCATGTGAACCATGGTCATGTGATGATGCAACAGTCGTAACTGTGGAAAACTGTTAAAATAAAGCCCATGTCACACTGCACCAACGGATGGAAAGAGGATGTAAAACGGAGATAAACACTTGCCATCCATTGGCTAATGGGATGCATCCGTTCTGTACTCACTGCATATGTTTTTCATACTCTCTATCCGTCCAGCATCTGTCTACTGAGATTTCATCCGCTCAAAAAGTTTTGAGCTGCACATATGCATACGGGGAACATCCGTTATACGTCTGTAGTCATCTGTTACGCGTCTGCTATATCCGCTATGCATCCGCTGCGCATCCGCGCAACTCACATCCGCTCCAGCGGAAAACAGACAGAGGGAGGAAGCGAAACGGACATGGAACGGACAAGCAGTGTTCGTAGCATGGACGTAGAAAGGATGAAAGAAGATGCAGCTCACATATAAAGCATTAAAATGGAAAAAACGTTCATATAGGGGATGTATCTCGGATATTTAGGATGTCTGGAGGATGTCTAGAGGATGCAGAAGGACACCTAGTGGAAAAATGATATTTCCTATAAAAAGGGGGAGGAAATCACCTGGATCTCACTTTCAGTCCAGCAGCCCTGCTGTGCAGACCTCTTCAGCCTTGCTCTTGCTCTTGCTCTTCCACAGCATCCAGTCATCTCCACCATGGATCGTCGCACACTCCTTTTGGTAGCCGCCATCATTCTACAACAGTGCGAAGCCCTCTACAGGCTCTTTCACCTGTTCTACGGGAAGAAAAGGAGGCGTCCCAGAAGTGTCTGGGTCCGGAGATGGATTGCGAGAAGAGCCGAGTACGGACTGTATGACAAGCTGATGGTGGAGCTGAGGAACGAAGACACTCGTGCATTCCAGAACTTCATGAGGATGCCTCCAGCCATGTTTGACGAAGTTGTGGAGCGGCTGAGACCCAGGTTGACCAAGGCAAACACCAACTTCCGGCCCAGCCTGGACCCTGGGCTGAAGGTGGCACTGACTCTGCAGTATCTGGCCTCAGCGTACAGGAACATGCAGTATGCCTGGAGGGTGCCACACAACACCATCAGCATTGTGGTCAGAGAAGTGGTGCAGGCCATCATTGAAGAATACCTGGAGGAGTTCCTCCAGTGCCCCTCCACTGAAGAAGGCTGGAAGAAAGTTGCAGAACAGTGGTATCAGAGGTGGAACTTCCCCCACACCGTTGGAGCCATAGATGGGAAGCACGTGGCCTGCAAAGCTCCAGCCAACTCAGGGTCCACTTATTTCAACTACAAGGGCTTCTTCAGCATCATCCTCTTCACCATGATCGATGCTGACTACAAGTTCATGTACATCGATGCTTCAGGCAACGGGTCAGCTTCAGATGCCCAGGTATACAACGCCAGTGACCTCAAAGAGGGGCTGGAACGCAACCTCATCATGGGCTTCCCAGATCCAGACCCCCTGCCCAACGACACACAAGATGTGCCCTACTTCATTGTGGGGGATGACACCTTCTCCCTCAGAACCTACCTCATGAAGCCCTACACCTCCAGATGCCTCACCCGTGAAGAGAGGATCTTCAACTACAGGCTGTCCAGGGCAAGACGGGTGGTGGAGGATGCCTTCGGCATCCTGGCCAACAGGTTCCAGGTACTTCTCACCACCATGCAGCATTACCCAGAGACCGTGATGAGGATCGTGGAAGCTTGCTGCATCCTGCACAATCTCATGCGCACCCGCTACCTAGTGTTGCAGAACAGGCTTGTGGACCACCAACAAGGCAATGGGGACATGGAGCCTGGGGAATGGAGGCAAGGGCGAAACCTGATAGACACAGTGGATGTGCCAGGCCCCAACAGAGCTTCACGTGAAGGGAAGAAGCAGCGCAACCTCCTGAAACACTGGTGCAACTCCCTAGCTGGAGCAGTGGAGTGGCAAGAGAGGATGATAGATGATTAATGGATGCTTCCTTGAGCCTGTCTCATCACACTGATGAGTTTGTGCCATGTATGTTGAGTGGCCCTACAATGAACAGGGCATTTAATCAAGAGTTGTATTTATGTTGAAATGTGTTGATGAATGATTACATTGTTATTGATAATGTTATTGCTTGCACTGGAGGCTTATCTATCCCACAGCTATTATCCATCCCACAGGTATCCCTGCTCATCCCACTGCTATCCTTACCCATCCCACAAGCATGCAAAGGCTTAAACCATTTCTAAAAGTTTCCACCAAGACTTTATTTACTAAAAGAACTGAACCAAGTGTGTGAAGCAAAGATAACCTTTATTAATAACAAACTGTAAAAGCAAAATGACCCAAGAAAAGTGTCCCAAGCAAAGATAAAATCAACAGGTAGCAACCCAGTCTCTGGCACTCTTCTCAGTCACTCTGAGGCGTGCCCATAGTCTCAGGGGTGAAGGGTCCAGGTGCTGTGGAGGTGGCAGTGGCTGGGGTGCTGGTCTGAGGTGCCATTGGGGTGCCTGGCCCCAAGGGGACAACAGGGGATGGTGTGTGGAGGAAGCTCTCAGAGAGCTGGCTCAGTCCTGTGATGTCGAGATCCCCTTCCTCCATGACATGGGGTGTCAGTCCCAAGACCGATGACAGATGTTCTGAGGCCGGGCTTGTCTGTGGGGTGGAGGAAGGAGGAGCGTAGTGGGGCTGTCTGGTCTGCAGGTGAGTGAGGTGAGGCGTCGGTGGCATCTATGGTGTCGGTGGCATCTGTGGCATTGGTGGTATTGGTGGCATCGGTGGCATCAGTGGCATTGGTGGTGTCTGTGGCATCGGTGGCATCGGTGATGTTTGATGAACCTGTGCCTGGACTGGGAAGGGCTGCCTGTGCTGCTGGAACTCCTGGTAGCCGTAGCCTTGGTCGGTGAGGGCCTGTGGAAAGCCTTGGAAGGGCTGTGACATCACCTGGGGTGGAGGAGCAGACCTGGACTGGGTCAGAGCAGGTTCAGCTGGGCCTGGAGGGTGGTGCAGAAGACCTGTGATCCTCTCCTTGATCATCTGGTACTGGGATTTGGACATGTCCATGAGGGTCTGGTTGACGTAGGTGAGGAAGGGCTTTCTGTTAGAGGATGGTATGTCCGAGTGTACCAGCTGAGAGAGGAGATCTACGCTGCTTTTGATGGTGTCCCTGATCTCCAGCAGGACAGTGTGGCTCTGTCCCTCTGGTCTGGCTTTCTGCCTGCTTTCTGTGGAGGTGGAGCTGGGTGTGGGTGTGGGTTGGTCTCTGGTGGTCGTGGCCTCCTCTTGCTCCAACTGCGTCAGGGGGTCCTCCACATGCTCCACCACAGGGAGTGCAGCTGTCAGGGGGGTCTCCATCATGGAGCGCTCCAAAGATACCTGCCTGGACACAGGAGCTGACTCTTGGCCAGAAGAGGACTGGCTCTCTGTGGGCTGTCTGAGAGTGAGGGTAGACAGAGGGGCTGCTCCTTGGTGGCGGACCTCACCCTCCAAGAAGCTGCACTTGGACATCACATAGGTCTCCCAGTCGGTGAGCTTGACCGCGGCCTGGCCAGACATCTTGAGGTACAGCTTCCTGTACCAGGTGTGCATGTGCTTCCACCACCCGAGGAGGACCTCTGAAGTGTAGCCCAGGCTCTCCGCCTTCTCTCTCCAAGCCGCCTGCTTCTGCTTGGTGTTTCGATAGAGCCTGTGTCCCTTCCGCCAGAGGTACTTGTTCTCCCTCAGCCATTCGAGCACCTCATCCTCATATTCCTCTTCAATGGAGTACTGTCTCCTCTCCCTATCGCGCGATTGCCTCTTCCTCCCTCTGGCAGGGCCTTCTGGGCCCTCATCAGTCGGGCTTTGAGGTTCTAGGGGCTGGTCCACCACACCACCACCACCACCAGCAGCAACAGCAGCAGTACCAGCAGCACCAGCAGCACCAGCAGCACCAGCAGCACCAGCAGCACCAGCAGCACCAGCAGAGTAAGCACCAGCAGAAGCACCAGCACCAGGAGCAGCACCAGCAGAGTAAGCACCAGCAGAAGCACCAGCACCAGCAGAGTCAGCCCCAGCAGCAGAAGCCCCAGCAGAAGCAGAGTCAGCGCCAGGGGATGGGATGGTGGCCCTGTCCTTCTTGCCAGGGCTGGCAGGAGTAGGCATAGGCTTCCTCTTCTTCCCCATGGTTGTTGGCTGGAGATGTGTCTGGCAGCAGGTCTTTCCTCTGAATGATGACCTGCTTGCGAGCTGCCTCCTTTTATATCTGCGGGGCTGACGCAATGCATCCTCCCCGCATGCGCAGTGAACGTTTTGCATCCACTAGGCATCCACTAGGCATCCGCTTGGCATCCGTGATGCATCCGCGTCATCCGCTAGGCATCCGCTCTGCATCTACTCCTTCCGCTGTGCATCCGCTTCGCTGTGCTCCCCCGGAAGCCCTGCGGATGTGTCATCCGCTTCCATCTGCTTCCATCCGCTAGGCTTCCGTGGAGCATCCGCTTAACATCCTCGCTACGTTCTCTCCCCGTCCGTTCCTTTCCGTTGTTGTCCGCTCTGTTTATGCAAATTTGGGGCACTTTTGAGAGCGGATAACAATGGATGGAACATTTTCTCGTCCGTTGTGTCCTTTTTACATACGTTTTGCATCCATCGGCCGATGTGACCTGGCCTTAAGTTATTTTTTTCGGTGTCATCATAACTCCAAAGATGTCTAAATGAACTGTTGTAAGTCGAGGACTACATGTAGATACGATGAAATATATTTCATCCAAAAGAAGTAAGGATGCCAGAGGACCCTTAACAAAGACATCTTTGGGGCGAGGGGAGCCCAGAGTTGAAATGTCAGCAGCCAAAGCCCACCAGCTTCCAAGTCTGTTTCCATGGCAACTGCAAGGCCACCGGCTGACAGGGAAGCAAGCTGTTTGCCGTTTGTCCAGACAGTTGTTGCTGAGTGGCCTTTTCCTTGCTCATCGGCAGTTTCTTGGAAGGCCAACTGTATTCCCTCAGAGAGACTCGTCTTAGGAAAACACGAAGGGGAAGCTCATCTTTTATTGGTTTTCACCAGCTGTCTGATAACTGTCTGAGGTTTCTGCGTTCTCCTTTCGGGGGATACCCCTACAGTGGGGGAAATGGACTTTTAAGACAGTATTCCTGGCTTGGGCCTTTGGGATCAGTCACAGCGCAAGTCTTTCCAAGAAGAGTTCAGAAATTAGTGGAGCCGGAGTAATGTTGAGTGTTACTCAACCCAGGAGGCTGTGCAGGCCTGGCAGACACCCAAGGAAGGGAAAGAGGAAGTGGAGCTGACGCACAATCACTGGGACAGCTTTCCCGGTGAGGCTCCCTCTGTGGGTCACACTCAAAACTGGTCCAACAAAGCTGTATTTTAAGCTGCAAGACAGCTGTTTATTTATTTATTTGATTTATTTGTTCATTTGTCAAACATGTACAAGATAACAAGTATGAACATAAACAAGAACAAAGGGAGTAAAATCAGATAACTGGGGACAGTAAGACAGGGACAATAGGCATACTGGTGCACTTATGCACGCCCCCTTTAAGGATCTCTTAGGAATGGGGTGAGGTCCATGGTAGAGAGTTTGAGGTTGAAGCTGTGAGGGGTTGAAGCTATAACAACGGAGTCAGGTAGGGCATTCCAGGCACTGACCACTCTGTTGCTGAAGTCATATTTTTGAGTTTGGAGTGGTTAACCTTGAGTTTGTATCAGTTGTTTGCCCAAGTATCATTGTGATTGAAGCTGAAGAAGTCGTTGACAGGCAAGATGTTGTAGCAGACAATTTTGTGAACTGTTGCCCGAATGATGTTTTTAGTTTTTTTACATTTAGGGAGTTTCTTGGAGGGACTCGCTTTGTCTTTGAAAGAGCTGTGGACAACTTCCTTGTGTGTGATAGGGGAGCTTCTTCAGAATTACTCAAGGCCAGGGGTGGGATTCAATTTTTTAACAAGCAGGTCTGTGGGCATGGCTTAGTTGGTAGGTATGGCTTGGTGGGCATGTGACTGGCTGGGCGTGGCCAACTCAATATCATTCACATCGAGGCATGCATCTCCTCGCCTGGCCTCTCATGACTGGGGATGCTGCAATAGTCATAAGTGTGGAAAATGGTCATAAGTCACTTTTTTCAGTGCCATTGTAACTTTGAATGGTCACTCCACACAAGCAAAGTACCAGCAAAGGAGGAAAAAAAAACCTCCAGAGAAGTTCCAGAGACAGGAAGTCTAGTCCTGCCAAGAATGTAATAAGGATTAAGGGAGAGGCAGTTTCTGTGAGCAACACCAGAATGTTTCCTTCCTGCCTTCCTTACGGGATTAGGCCAGTAATTTCTTCCAACAACCGGTTCTCCGAACTGCTTAGAATGTTAACAACTGGTTCTAGCAAACAGATGCCAACTGGTAGAATCCCACCCCTGCTCAAGGCTACTACCACAGTATCGAGTTTGTGCAAGACATTTAACTCGGTCACTGCATTAACCCACTTTCTGGGTGCAGCCAACACAGGTAAGTCCTTGACTTGCAACAGTTCGTTCATTGACCATTCGAAGTTACAAGAGCACTGAAAAAAGTGACTTACACCCAGGGGTGGGCTGCTGGGAGTTTGCAGGGGTTTGGGAAAGCCCCTAGCTAAGATTCTGTGTAGTTTGGAGACTTCCCAAATTGCACTCCTGGCTGGGCCCATCCACCCCTCCCCTCCCCTCCCAGGAGTCCCCATAAGGCCCGTTTTGGATGCAAGTAAGTGCAGGCCGTGTGTGGAGACTTGAGGAGGGTGAAAAACGGGCCTCCCAGAAGTTCAGGAAGGCCAGAAATGGGCCCTTTTCTGGCTTCTAGAGAGCCTCCAGAGCCCAAGGAGGCCATTTTCACCCTCCCAGAGGCTGAAGAGCTCAGGGAGGGCAAAAACACCCCCTTCCCGCTGTGGCGCAGGAGGCCAACTAGGCCACGCCCACCATGGTGACAGCCACCCAGCAACCAGTCAGAGAATCCTTTGCTAAAATATTTGAAGCTCACTCCTGATTACAACCTTTTTCACACTTCTGACCATTGCAGAATCTCTGTGGTCACATAATCCAAATTCGGAAGGTTGAGATCACGTTTTGTGACTTCCTGACAAGCAAAGTCAATGGGGAAGACAGATTCACTTAACTTGAAATAACATGTATCTCGATTCTCACCAAATGATCTTCGTGAATTGTCACCATTTTTTATTAACAATTATTAACCATGCCCCCCCCCAAAATGCCATAAAATTGGGTGCAACTCACTTAGTGGCAACCTTGCTTAGAAATGAAAATTCTGGTCCCAATTTTGGTTGTAAATCGAGGATGGTCACTGATATGGGTTGAAACACCCTATGGAGGCAAATTAGGAAGAAGTCTTTTAAACAGGGAAACAATGAAGGAGGAGAAACATATGGACTACACAACTCAATCAGGGCAAAGCAATAGACGCAATTTACATAGACTTCTGTAAAGCCTTTGATTCAGTGGTACACGACAAACTACTCCTAAAACTAAAATCTTATGGTATCTCTGGACACCTGCATAACTGGATAGAAGCATTCCTGTCAAACAGACAACAAATGGTCAAAATTGGGAGCGTCCTATCAAATTCTGAACCTGTCAACAGTGATGTCTCCCAAGGCAGTGTTCGAGGACTACATAAATGACCTCTGTGATCATATCAAGAGCAACTGCGTTCTCTTCGCTGACTATGTAAAGCTATTCAACACCACAGACAATACTGCTACCCTCCAAAAAGACCTCGACTATGTATCAAAATGGTCAAACAAATGGCAACTTCAAATCTCAACAAATAAATGCTCAGTCTTACATATTGGCAAAAAAAATCAGAAAATAAAATACAAGCTGAATAGTCAAGATCTTGTTGATGATCCAGACTCTGTCAAGGATCTTGGAGTACTCATCTCTAATGATCTAAGTGCTAGAGCCCACTGTAACTACACAGCCAAAAAGGCATTAAGAGTTGTTAACCTAATCTTACGTAGCTTTTTCTCTTGTAATATCACACTACTAACTAGAGCATACAAAACATTTGCTGGAGCAATACTCGAATATCCATCAAGCTGGAAGCCACATTCCGTATCTGATATTAACACAGTTGAGAAAGTCCAGAAATATTTCACAAGAAGAGTTCTTCACTCCTCTACTCGTTGCAGAATACCTTATGCCACCAGACTTGAAATTCTAGACCTAGAAAACCTAGAACTATGCCGCCTTTGGTCCAATCTCAGTATAGCATATAAAATCATACATTGCAATGTCCTACCTATCAATGAATACTTCATCTTCAACCATAACAACACAAGAGCACACAATAGATACAAACTCAAGGTTAATTGCACCAAACTTGATTGCAGGAAATACGACTTCAGTAACAGAGTGGTCAATGTCTGGAATGCTCTACCTGACTCTGTGGTTTCTTCCTCAAACCACAAAAACTTTAAGCTGAGACTGTCTACTATTGACCTAACCCTTTGCTAAGGCATCTGTAGGGGGCGTGCATAAGTGCACCAACATGCCTACTATTCCTGTCCTATTGTTTCTTTTATTTTTTATTTCTTTTATTTTTCTTATATGTATCCATTTCATGTATCCATAACTATGTTTATACTTATACCTGTTATCGTATAATTGCTTGACTAAATAAACAAATAAATGATTAACTCTCCACATGTCCTTGGATATTTTTAGGCAACAAATTCCTTTTTAAACTCCTTTTAGAAGACAAACTCTCCCCCCAACCCCTCAAAAAAGTATTCCCCATTTCAAAAACTGAGTTTTCTTTTTTTAATCCACACACAATTTTTCCTTTCCTGGCTGGCTGGTGTTGAAGGTGAACAAGCAACTCCTTGATTGAGGATGATGGTTCCTTTAAGGCTAAAAGCTGAATGAAATTTTCTGGACATTTTATATTACATTTCACAGGCATTTGAAGCATCAACACTTCAGCTTCTTCGCTGCCTCCCTGGAATGCAGCAGTGGTGCCTGAGTTTGAAAGAAACATATACACAAAAAGGACTTCTTTATCTGAATCTGCCTGCTTTTTAAATCACTTCTCAGGGTGGTGGAGAAATCCACAGCTTCTCTGATAAACATGAGGCCATGGTGGAAGAGGCCAACTGGAAGAGGCCAAATGTCAAAAATCTCTCTGCCAAGGAATTCCAAAGGGTCACAGGGAGACATATGGACATGAGAAGAGAAATAGGAGCTAAGAAGAATGAATCCTCTCTGATTTAGAATCCTTGCAAAATTTTGGCCTCGATAAGAATTGCAGAGGGATTTGCAATAAAAAAAGATGTTGAGACTCAAGAAAAAAATGCATGGAAGAGCAACCAGGAAGATTAGGGGTGTCAGGATTCCAGCAATCGCCCTAATCAAAACATGATTCTCGAGACAAGCTTCAACCAACTTCAAAGGATTTATTAGAGGCGACATACTGGCATGACCTATATGAAGCCAACTCTGGCATACATAATTTACAGTCACCTGTGACCCTGTTTTCCCCCTGCCCCCTGGATGCCTCATAAACCAGATTCTTCAATTAAGCACATTCATGGGCTGAATGTCATCATTCATGTTCTCCAATTAAATACATTCAGGGACAAAAGCTCTGGTAGTTTAGTTACAATCTTTTAAAGATAAGAGTTGGAATATACTTTCGCTTTCAAACTGCTGCACTGCTCTTGCAGATTTCCTTCCTTCCGCCCTTTTTTATGGCAACTATTAAAACAGGCATAGGAATGTTTTATGAGTTGACATAGGGGACTGGAGACTAAAATATGTGAAGAAAGGTTACAGGAACTGGGCATGGCTAGTCTAGTGAAAAGAAGGACCAGGGAAAACATGATAGCAGTCTTCCAATATTTGAGGGTGGAAACTGAAAAAGGAGGCATTCTATCAAGAAATAAGGAGAAATTTTCTGACAGTGAGAACAATCAACCAACAGCTTTTGCCTTCAGAAGTTGTGGGAGCTTCATCACTGGAGGCTTTCAAGAAGAGATTGGAATGCCATTTGTCAGAAATGGTATAGGGTCTCCTGCTTGGGCAAGGGGTTGGACTAAATGACCTACAAGGTCCCTTCCAACTCTGTTAATCTTTTAAATATTTTTTGACAAGCCATTGCAGCTGCACCAGGCCCTGCCTTCTCATCCAAATATCAGGAAATGAGTCAAAAGGATATTTGACACAATTTTCTTCCATTCATTAATTATTATTATTTTAATTCCTAGCATTTTCCTGCAAGTACAGGATCCACTTTTTTTGCATCAACCAAGTGGTGATCTATTGGTTGTGACAGGAATTGATTGAGCAGTTTGTCACCCTATCCTGTCTCTATGGGGTAAGTGGGGGGGGGAGGAACTGGGTCAAAGCCACCCAACCAGCTTTCATGCCTAAGGCGGGACCAGAACTCGGAGTCTCCAGGTTTTTAGCCCAGAACCTGAACCACTAAGCCAAACTATCATCTTCCATTAATGTAGCTAATCCTTTTGTTGGAAGAAATATCTTTCTGGGTTCAGTTCCAAGTGGGGGTAAAGACACTGGAAACATGGAGGCTTTTTGGAAATATGATTTAATGGTGGACAGGACCTCATGGCTTGGAGCTCCAAAGTGAAAAGGATGATCACATGCTTCAAGGTGTTGGGTGAAGGAAAAGAAGGGTCAAGATGCTGAGAGACCCTTATATAGCTCCTGTTGGACCCCACCTTAGCATTTCCTATTCCCGTGTAAGAAACGGGGGGGGGGGTCTTAGCTGGACCACATGTGTAAGGGGTGGGGGGGTCTTAGCTGGACCACATGACTTCACCTGAGTGCTGGCTAATGCAATCTTCCCAGGCCAGGTGGTGAGATGGGTAGAGGCCTTTGTTATGCAAAATACTCTGGCTGAGGCTTTAATGCCCCCCCCCCATTAATAAAGGTGGGGGTGTGAGCTTCTGCTTCTGAGTTTCTACTTCTCTTTTTAGGGAATATTTATTCTGCTTTTTTAATATTTCCTAAGATATTTCATTTTTCTAGGAGAGGGATGGGTGCTAACTTCCTACACATTAAGGCAGGGGTGTCAAACTTGATCCCATCACAGGCCGTATCAGGTTTTCTTTGCCCTTGGAGGGTCAGGGTGGGTGTGGCCTGGTTGTTGCAGCTGGCTGGGTGGGTGGGGCTGAAGTGGGCTAGGGCCAGGGTAGCACGGGCCTGGGACGGCATGGGCCGGTCTCTGGCCATCTCTGGGCCTATCATGGGCCAGATCTGGCCCTTGGGCTACGTGTTTGACACCCTTGCTTTAAAGCCTCCATTACAGGTAGTCCTCCACTTACGACTGGCCACTCGATGACTTTTCAAAATTATGACAGAAAGCCCCAATAAGGTGGTTCTGAGGTTCAGTTCAATTCAATTCAGAATAGAACCTTGGAGGACTTCTAGGCCAACCCTCTGCTCAATCAGGAGAATCTATACCATTTCAGACAAGTGGCCATCCAGTCTCTTCTTAAAACCTCCAGTGATGAAGCACCTACAACTTCTGGATGCAAGATGCTCCAGTGGTTAATAGTCCTCCCTGTCAGGAAGTTTCTCCTCAATTCCAGGCTGTTTCTCTCCTTGATCAGTTCCAAGGGTGGGCTGCTGGGGATTCGCAGGAAGAGTCCCTAGCTAAGATTTTGCACAGTTTGGAGAATCCCCAAATCCCACTCCTGGCTGGCCCCACCCACCCCACCCCTCCCAAAAATCCCCACGTGGTCCATTTTGGATGCAGGTAAGTGCAGGGCAAGCATGGAGGCTCAGGGAGGGGGAAAAATGGGCCTCCCGGAAGTTCAGGAAGGCCAGAAATGGGCCCCTTTCCGGCCACCAGAGAGCCTCCAGAGCCTGGGAAGGCTGTTTTCGCCCTCCTGGAGGCTCAAGGAAAACCTCCAGAGCCCAGGGAGGGCAAAAACTCCTCCCCACTATGGTGCAAGAGGCCGCCTAGGCATGTTCACCCAGCAATTGGGCAAAGAACCCATTGCTCAAATTTTTGAAGGCCATCCCTGATCAGTTCCAGCAGCTGATCCCTCCCACTGTTGTATAACTGCATGTCAAGTGCTTGGCAATTGACTTAGCAACATCCTGTGGTTACATGACCACGTTTTTCGATATATTAGTCAAAAATCAGCATTTACTTCTGATTTTCAGGAAAAATACTCCATTCGCAAAAATGGGATTGCTTTATAACCACTCGCCATCCTCAGGCTGATGCTTTCAGATTCATGCCAGTGCAAGCAGTGTGTGATCAGAGCTGCCGTCTCTCTATATATACTGTTGGTGGGGGCTGGTGTACTGGTCTGGTTGGCTGCGCTGCTGCCTCTTGATTGGTTGATGGTATTGATGCTAGTATAATGGGCTCTGTGAGGGTCTTGTGAGTTTTGTTGTGGAGATATCCTGGATCTTGTGCTGTAATCTCCTGGGTTGTTTGTTTTGTAGTTATCTTTTTTCCATTAGCCTCTTGTGTTTTAACAGCTTGGGTAATGGGTTGTGTGATGGGCTTGCAAGTTTTTTGTTGTGGTATCCTGGGTCCTGCTTTGTATTCTCCTGGGTCATTTGTATTTTGATCTCTTTTCCACTAGCCTCCTGTGTAGTAACAGCTTGGGTAATGGGTTCTGTGATTACCTTGTGAGATTTATTGCTGTTGTATCCTTGGTCTTGTGCTGTGATATCCTGGGTCATTTGCTGTGTTGCCATTTCTTGAGTTCTTGTGGTGTAATTTCCTGAGTTTTCTGATGTGATGTCCTGAGTGGGTGGCTGTGATATAGCATTCTGGGTTTTAGTCTGGCTTCGAGTTTGGAGTCTGGGTCTGTGTTCTTGGCATGTGTCAGCTTGTCTGGTTTTGGGGTCGGGGATGCGACAGCTAATGAAGCAGCCATGGTCTGTTTTCTGGATGGTGGTTGTCCTTCGTTTATGGGATGGGCTTGGGCCTGGGTCTGATGAAGGGAATTGGTGATGGTGTTCCACATTGCTTTGGGTCTGGTGTTGGTTTTCATGGCTGGGATTCATTTGTTGGTGAGGGCTAGCTTCCAGATGTCTGGTAGGCAGGAGGTATCATCCCATCTATTCATGTTATGGGGGTGTTTCTCTATCTCGATGGCTTCCCTGATTATTCTCTTGCTGGAGTGTTCAGTGTTGGATATTAATTTGGTTCCTTCGAAATTAATTTCATGTCCTGTGGCTTTAAGGTTCTGAAAAAGGTATTTTCTTCTCTTCTGACTGCATTTTTGTGTTCTGCAATGCGTGCATTTATTCTCCTGTTGGTTTATCCAATGTATGTGGCTGGCAATTGTTGCATATTGGTATTTTATAAACTCCTTGGTTTTCTAGCTCAATCTTATCTTTGGGGTTTCTTAGGATGTTGGCTATTTTTTGGTCAGTGCCGAAGGCTGTCCTGATATTGTGTTTGTGGAGAATTTTGCTGATTTTGTCTCTAATGCCTTTGATGTAGGGGAGGAGTGTGATACCATTGTCTGGTTCTGTGTCTTGGTTTTTTGGGGATATCTCTTTTCGGATTAGATTGGTGATAGTGTTTCTTTGGAATCCGTTGGAAATTAATACATTGGTGAGGATGTGTAGTTCTGTTCTCAAGTGGTCTTTGTCAGCTCGGTGTTTGGTTCTAGAGATGAGGGTCTTGGCTACGGAGTTGATCCGTGCAGGGTGGTGATGGGATTGTGCATTTAGGTAGTGGTTGGTGTGTGTTTTTTTCAGTAGATGGTATGTCCTAGGGAGCCATTGGGTTTTTTGTAAATTAGGACATCCAAGAAAGGAAGTTGGTTGTTGGTTTCTATTTCCATGGAGAATTGCATTTTGGGGTGTAGGTTGTTAAGATGTGTGAGGAAGTTGTCCAGTTTTTCTTTCCCATGTGGCCAAATTACGAAAGTGTCATCTACATAACTGAGCCAGAGTTTGGGTTTGTGTTCGGATTTGTCTAGAGCATTGGTTTCAAAGTGTTCTATGTATAGGTTAGCAATGACGGGTGAGAGGAGTGAACCCATGGGTGCTCCTTCTATCTGTTTGTATCTTTGTCCATTGTGGATGAAGTATGTGTTGGTTAGGCAGTGGTTGGTCAGATCGAGGATGTGTTTGGGGGGGCGGTTGTATGTGTTTTGGATGTCTGTCAAGGCTTCTTTGATGGGTACTTGGGTGAAGAGGGATATGACATCGAAGCTGACGAGTAGGTCACTGGGTTGTAGGTTTTGTTTCTTTATTGTTTCCATGAAGTGGAAGGAGTTTTGTACGTGTGAGGTAATGGATTCTGTGTAGGGCCGGAGTTGTTTGGTGAGAAATTTGGCAAGATTCTGTAGAGGTGAGCCTATGGAGCTGACCATGGATCTGAGTGGTATTCCTTCTTTGTGTATCTTGGAGGCCATAGAGCTTAGGGCATCTGGATTATTTTTCTCTGGGGATGATTCTCTGCTGGATCTCTTCACTGATGGGAGACACTTTTATTTTGGATTTGGTGGTTTTTTCTAGGTAGGTGGTGGGGTCAGTATTCAGAGGTTTGTAAGCGGGGTCTTGGAGTAGGTTGGATAGTTTGGAGTGGTAGTCCGATGTGTTCATTACGACTGTGGTGTTGCCTTTGTCTGCTGGGAGAATGACTACGTTGCTGTCTTTCCTCAGATTGGTGAGTGCTTTTTGTTCTTCTCTGTGTAGGTTGCTTTTGGGTGGGTTGCTGGAGCAGAGGATGTTGGTGACTTCAAATCTGATTTTGTTGGCTGCATCTGGGTTGATTTGGGTTAGGCTAGCTTCAGCTCTGCATATAATGTTTTCAGTGGGGATGCGTTTGGGGACGACTGCAAAGTTGAATCTTTTGGAAAGGACATTGGTTTCTGCTATGTTGAGGGTTCTGTCTGATATGTTGTGTACTGAGATTCTGCCGAAATGTTGCTACAACTTTAAAAGCAGAACTATGATGACATGGGAAAATACCCACGTATTTTCCCGTTTGAAAAGAACAAAGCTGAATTCTGTATTGTGTTCATCTGTGAGTCAGACTGTAAAACAACTGTAAAAGTCTGACTCACAGATGAACACAATACAGAAGCCTGATGATGGCAGATGAGATTCTGCTGAAACTTTGCTACAACTTTAAAAGCACAACTATAATGACATGGGAAAATTCCCAAACAAAGCTGAATACCATAGATATATATACATACATACATACATACATACATACATACATACATACATACACACACACACACATAAATAATTTATTCTGACCGCAGTTAGCTGTAGATAGCTATGGGATAGGTTGCCCAAATTAGAAAGGGCAACAAGAAAAACAATTTATTCAGAAAAAGGAGAAGCTAAAGAGGCTGTGAAGCAAAGATTTCAAAGACAAAATGGAGCTGCCCTGCTACAGCAGAAGCCTTTGGAAGTTCTTCTCTAGAGAAGCTGTATTCTGAATTTATGGATTTATTCTCTTTATATTTCCAAATACTGCTCCACAAACAAGTGGTAGAAATGTATGAATTGTCTGGAACTTTGCTTGGAATATACATATCTATCTTTCTGTCTGTCTATCTGTCTGTCTATCTATCTATCTATCTATCTATCTATCTATCTATCTATCTATCTATCTATCTATCTATATCTATCTATCTATCTATCTATCTATCCATCCATCCATCCATCTGTCTATCTAACCATCTATTTGTCTAACCTATCCATCTATCTATCCATCCATCCAACCCTCCATTCATCTATCGATCTATCAATTGATCTATTGATCTATCTACCTACCTCTCATCTAATCTATCCATCATCCATCTACATCCAACCATCTATCTATCTGTCTCTATATATCTATCTATCCATTTATTTATCCATATCTATCTCTATCCAACTATCCATCCATCCAACCAACCCTCCATCCATCTATCCATCCATCAATTGATCTATTTATCTACCTACCTATCATTTAATCTATCCATCCATCCATCCATCTATCTATCTATCTATCTATCTATCTATCTATCTATCTATCTATCTATCTCTATCCATCTATCCATCTATCCATCCATCTATATCTATCTATCTATCTTTCTATCTCTATCCATCTATCCATCCATCCATCATCTATCTACCTATCTATCATCTAATCCATCCATTCATCATCTGTCTATCTAATCTAATCTATCTATCCATCCATCCATCCATTTATCCATCTATCTATTTTATCCATCTAATTTAATCTACCATCCATCTATTATCTATCCATCCATCTGTCTATATGTCTGTTTATCTATATCATCTAATCCATCTATCTATCATCTATCCACAGGTAGTCCTCGACTTATAACAGTTCATTCAGTGACTGTTCAGAGTTGTAACCAAACTGGAAAAAGTGACTTATGACCATTTTTCACACTTACCACAGTTGCAGAGTCCTCATGGTCACATGATCAAAGTTCAGATGTTTTGCACCTAGTTCATATTTATGATGGTCGCAGTGTCCCAGGATAATGTGATCCATGAAGAAGCCAGATTCACTTAGCAACCATGTTACTAATTAACAGCTGCAGGGATTCACTTAACAATTGTGGCAAGCAAGGTTGTAAAGTCAAATAAAACTCACTAAACAAATGTTTCACTTAGCAACAAAAATTGTGGGCTCAATTGCAGTTGTAAATCAAGGACTACCTGTAATAATATATACCAGCCACTTATAACACCAAATTTATCTAATCAGCAAAATCAAAGTGTTCAAGTTCTTTATCCATTAAGCTCCAAAAGAAAAGTCTCTGATTTTATCTTTATATTCACTTTAAGAATCTTCTATATTAAGGTGTAACTCGTACTCCAATATTTCAATGTAGAGTAAAGTAAAGTCCTACACTTACAGAAGAAAAAACTAAAAGTACACATATAGATTGGGTAAAACCAGGCTCAACAACAGAAATTGTGACAGGGATCTTGGAGTCTTAGTGGACAACCAGCTAAATATGAGCCAGCAGTGTGCAGCAGCAGCCTAAAAAGCTCATGCAATCCTAAGTTGTATTAACAGAGAGATACAATCAAGATCAAGGGAAGTACTAATACCACTTTATAAAGCCTTAGTAAGATCACACCTAGAGTACTGCATCCAGTTTTGGTCACCACATTATAAAAAAGACGCTGGGACTCTAGAAAGTGTGCAGAGAAGAGCAAGCAGGATGATTAGGGGACTGGACGCTAAAACATACAACGAACGATTGCAGGAACTGGGCTTGGCTAGTCTAGTAAAGAGAAGGACCAAGGGAAACATGATAGCAGTCTTCCAATATTTGAGGTGCTGCCACAGGGAAGAAGGGGTAGAGCTATTTTCTGAAGCTCCTGTAGACTAGACAAGGAATAATGGATGGAAACTGAACAAGGAGAGATTTAACCTGGAAATAAGGAGAAACTTTCTGACAGTGAGAACAATCAACCAATGGGACAGCTTGCTCTTGGAAGTTGTGGGAACGCCATCCCTTGAGACTTTCAAGAAGAGATTGGACTGCCATTTGTCAGAAATGATGTAGGGTATCCCGCTTGGGTGGGGGGTTGGACTCGACGACCTACAAGGTCCCTTCCAACTGATTATCTGTTATCTGTTATTTCTTGGCTTTGTCACTAGACAAAGCAAATGGTAAAGAGTTCCATTTTTTCAATTACATTTCCAACATTTGTTTGAAGAATTACACATTGTTGACAATTTATCTGGTGTTAGTAATGTTGCTGTCTCTGGAATGGGTGGTGGGCCACCACTATATAGCCATGATGGCGAACCTATGGCACGAGTGCCACAGGTGGCATGCAGAGTCATTTATGCTGGCACATGAGCTGCAGGCAAACCTACCTCTGGAAATACAAGAAGTGATGAAACGGGCCCATTTTTCGGCCTCCAAAGGCTGCAGAAGCTTCTCTCAAGCCTCTGGGAGGCTGAAAAAGGCCTCAAACAGGCTGAAAATCAGCTGGGAGGTGTGCACATGCCCAGTGAGGTAAATTTACCTGGGGCTTGTGTGCTCACACAAATGTGTGGCTTGTGTGCCCACACAAACCCGTGGCATGCATGCCATAGGTTCGCCATCATAGTTCTATGAAATCCCCAACAAACAACTATTTCATTTCTACTTACAGTAAATGCCTTCATGGTTTTGAGAGCCTCTGGTCCAAACTAACAAAATTTGCCTTTTCCTTGAAAACCTCCACCAGTAGTTCCAAGGGTTCTTCCAAACTTTAAAGAGTGGGCTGTGGGCTGCGCGCATACGCCTCGCTTAACTGAACATAAATTCCCAAGAAATGGAAAAAGAAACCACCTTTGAACGATGTGCCTCAGCTCTTTTCGAAGATAAAGGTGATGAAATTATTTTTAAAGGTTTGCACCAAAATAACAGAAATACGTTAAAGGCTGGAATGTTGGAAGGGAGAAATAGTGCAGAAGAATGCAAGGTATGCATTATGTGCAAATCACACACACACACACACACACACATGCACACACGTTAGGGCAACCAGTTGAATATGTGTATCTTGGCAGAATATTTACTAACCTTAAGGAAATGGAAGGGGAATTTTAAGACATGTAAATGCTTGTAGAAAAGTATGCATTTAGCATTTGTTGAAAGAAGCAGACTGTCTCTGCGTTCCTGCCCACTTGGCTCTATTGGCAGTGAGAGTTGTGTATGTCAGAAACAAAACTCTAAGTAAACAGGGTTTGTTTGCTTTGCAGGTAGCCCTTGACTTACAACCTACTTGTTTAGTGACTGTTTGAATTTACAACAGCCCTGAAAAAACTAACTTAAGACCGGTCCTTACACTTATGACCATCGCAGTATCTTCAGGGTTACGTGATCAAAATTTGAGTGCTCGGTGTATCTGCAATCGTACAGCATTTCAGGGTCATGTGATCTCCACTTATGACTTTCCCTGCTGTCTTCTGACAAGGAAAGCTAGTGAGAGAAGCCGGTTCATTTAACCATTGTATGATTCACCTCACAACTTTAATGATTTGGTTAACAATCATTGCAAGAAAGATATGAAAAAAATCACGCCTTGCCTAGCAACACAAATTCTGGTTCCAATTGGGATCTTAAGTTGAAGGTTAGCTGGATTTATTTGTTACATGGATGCAGTGGCTCAGTGGCCAAGACGCTGCGCTTGTCGATCAGAAAAGTCAGGCAGTTCAGCGGTTCAAATCCCTAGCGCTGCGTAACAGAGTGAGCTCCCATTATTTGTCCCAGCTTCTGCCAACCTAGCAGTTTGAAAGCATATTAAAAATGCAAGTAGAAAAATAGGGATCACTCTGGTGGGAAGCTAACAGTGTTCCGTGCACCTTTGGCATTTAGTCATGCCGGCCACATGACCATGGAGACGTCTTCGGATAGCGCTGGCTCTTCAGCTTTGTAACGGAGATGAGCACCACCCCGTAGAGCTGGAAACGGCTAGCACATATGTGTGAGGGGAACCTTTATCTTTACCTTATTCATTACAGGTACTCCTCGACTTACAGCACTTCACTTACTGACTGTTCAAAGTTACAGCAGCACCCAAAAAAAGTGACTGCTGACCGTGTTTCACACTTACAACCTTTTCCACTTCCCTGTGATCACATTGTCAAAATTCAGATACTTGACAACTGCAGTTATCCACTTCACAAATGTGGCAAGAAAGGTGATAAAATGGGTTAAGGTTAGGGGTTCAAAATGTCTCAGTTAACTATAAAAATATTGGGCTCAGATGTGGTTGTAAGTTCAGGATGAAATATATTAGATTTTTATTATTTATTGCTTATGTCAGAACAGTGTCATTCTGGAGAGCAATGATGTTATCTCAGTTCCTTATCAAAGCCTGAACCCAGATTAATTCGGAAATAGACTTCAGGAGCTTCATCACTGGAGGCTTTCAAGATGAGATTGGACTGCCATTTGTCAGAAGTGGTGTATTGTTTCCTACTTGGGCAGGGGAGTTAGACTAGAGGTCCAACCATTTACAAGGTCCCTTCCATTTATGTTAATCTGTTAAATCAAGTAATCCAGGGGTGAGATTCAAATTTTTAACAACTGTTTCTGTGGGCGTGGCTTAGATAGTGGGTGTGGCTTGGTGGTCATGAGACTGGGTAGACATGGCTTGGTGGTCATGTTATTGGCTGGGTGTGGCCAACTCAATATCACTTACAATGAGGCACGCATCTCCTCGCTTGGCCTCTCATGACTGGGGATGCTGCAATAGTCATAAGTGTGAAAAATGGTCATGTCACTTTTTTCAGTGCCATTGTAACTTTGAATGGTCACTTCACACAAGCAAAGTACCAGCAACGGAAGGAAAAGAACTCCGGAGATATTCCTGAGACAGGAAGCCTAATCCTGCCAAGAATGTAATAAGGGTTAATGGAGAGGCAGTTTCTGTAAGCAACACCAGAATGTTTCCTTCCAGATTTCTTTACAGGATTAGGCCAGTAATTTTTTCTAACAACCAGTTCTCTGAACTGCTTAGAATGTTAACCAGTTCTAGCGAATTGGTGCGAACTGGTAGAATCCCACCCCTGGGTTAACCCACTTCCTTTAGGGTGATGTGTTAACAAGCATACATACAGAAAAAAGATTCAGCCTCAAAACTGAATGAATTAATGGATCAATCAATGTTTGTGAAGGTACCAGTAAGAGACTACAGTGGAATTAAAATAAGAAAATAACATATATCATAGAGCCGTGGTGGCGAACCTTTTCCATGTTGCATGCCAAAAGTGCATGCGTTCACGTGCCTTCACCCATGATGCAATGCACATGTGACTCCCCTGCCCCCTGCACGTACATCCCCCCGCACCAAACACCTCTGCGCATGCGCACACAACCCCTTCCGGCATGCATGCAATAGGTTCACCATCATGGCCATAGACCATAGGAGACATGTTAACAGCTGAAGTCTATTTCCAGGTCATTTGCTCTGTTCCCATGAAATTTGGAAATAAGTCCTACTTTGCTCCAGGCAGCCTGTAAGGAAGAACAGGTTCAATGAAAACTTCAAACAAAAGTTTCAATCAAATGAGAAACAATGGATGGAAACTAAGCAAGGAGGGAAGCAACCTAGAACTAAGAAAAAATTCCTAACAGTGAGAGCAATCAACCAAAGTACTGTAATAGCTTGCCTTCAGAAGTTGCGGGTGCTCTATCACTGGAAGCTTTTAAGAAAAGACTAGAATGAACAGCTACTTGTCTGGAATGGTATAGGAATCTCCTGTATGAGTAGGGGTTTGGACTAGAAGACCTCCAAGGTCCCTTCCAACTCTGTTATTCTATGCTCTTATGTTCTAAATCAGCAGTTGCAGCCCACTAGTGGGCCATGAGAAAATTTTGGTGGGCCGCAGAGAAATCTCACCCCCAGTGCACCCCCCACCCAAAGCAATTAATCCAGGCTATGCAGAAACACAAGGCTGAGCCACCCACATGGCGCGCAGGAACCCTCTCACCCACTCACTCCTTACCCGGCAAACTTGCCTGCTAAAAAATTGCTATTTTTCCTTTTTCCAACCATCAGATGTTCTGCTGTGCCGGGAGATTTAGATTAGCTAGAAAGCAGGAAATGGTTTGATTTCTTGCTTTCTAACTAGTCTTTAAATCTTCAGTTCTACTTTTAAGCACCGCCGAACGTCCCTTAGGAGCGAAGGTTCTATTATTCAGTGCAGACTCATGCAAGCAAATTTGAGAGACTGAGCTAGCCGATGGCAGATAGATAGATCACTGAATGATTCTGTGAGCAACTCAATCTGACTGACTGCTTTGCCTGATTTTGTGTAAAAGTTGCTCTTTTTTAAATAAAAAATTCAGTATTTATATACATGGTGTGTTATGAGTTAATTTTGTGAGTTTGCTTGCAAGCAAATTTTATGTGACAGACTGAGCTAGCTGATAGCAGATAGATAGATTTCTGAATGAATCTGTGATTCTGTGAGCAGCTCAATCTGCCTGCCTGCTTTGCCTGATTTTGGGTAAAAGTTGCTCTTTTTAAAAAAAAAAAAATTGAATATTTATATAAATATTTATCATATTCACATACAAGCCATGCCCAGCCAGTCACATGACCACCAAGCCACACCTACAAATTAGACCATGCCCACAGAACTGGTTAATGGTCCCGGGGATTTAAAAATATGAGTTTGGTGGTCCCTGAGGTCCAAAAGGTTGGCGACCTCTGTTCCAAATTGCACGATTTAAGAGTTCATCGGCTTCCCAAAGATCTCTCTTTGGCTTCATGTGCTAACAAAATGCTGGATTGAATCTGAAACCCTCTTGCTGTATTGGAAGAAAAATAAGCATATTTGGCACATCTGGAAGGAACGAGGTTCATTCATGCTATGAAATGTAAGATGCTGGTGATTTAGATCAAAGTTAGGGAGCTTATATTATGCAATAAATCTGGGGGTGAGGAAGGAATGTGTGATTATTGAATTTCTTCCATGTGGCACTTTTTCCACTTAACTATTGATGCTGCTTTATCAGTACCATTCCTCAGGAATGAAAATTGATAAAAAAAAATACTGTATATGACTTTCATTTGAACTTTGCTGGTGCGACACCTTACAGCTGTATTTCTCAACTTTAGGATGCAAGGACTTCATGCTGGCTGGAGAATCCTGGGAGTTGAAGTCTGTGCATTTTAAAGTTGCTAAGATTAGAAAATTCTGCAATAGAGAAATAAGTGTAAGAATGATAGGATCAGATTGGTGACATCCGATGTAACCTGGTTCAATTAACATCAAAGTTAGCCTCAAAGCAATTATCCCCTATTTTCCTTTTATCTCAGTTTTTCCACTTTACAAAAGGAAGACTTAATTGTTGACCACATATCCTTGTTTCTCCTCACTTAGAACCAGATTTGTCTCCCAAACATCTGTACTGGACTTTCTCCCCTTCCCCCAATAGTGTCTTATTTTTAACTGATTGTTTAGAATGATTTTTATAGATTGTTCATTACCTTGTAGGTATTTCAAAGGCTTTCCAATTTTGTGCATGTAGCAGATTTGCAGCTGTAATCAGATACAGGTACTTCTCAATTTATGACAATAATAGAGACCATTTCTATTGCTAAGCGAGGCAGTTGTTAAGTGAGTTTTACCCATTTTGTTCCATTTCTTGGCACAGCTTTTAAGTCAATCACAGCAGTTAAATTTACTAAGGTTATTAGGTGAACCTGGTTTCCCCATTGACTCTCCTTCTCAGAAGGTCACAAAAGTTGATCATGTGACCCCGGGACACTGCAGTTGTCATAAATATGAATCAGTTGCCAAGCACCTGAATTTTATGTGGATGCTGCAAGGCTCATGAGTGCAAAAAAGGTCATAAGTCACTATTGTCAGTGCTGTTGTAACTTTGAACAGTTACTAAATGAAATGTTGTAAGTCAAAGACATCCTATATTAAAATAATCTTCCATCAGTGGTGGGATTCCAATTTTCTTGACTACCGGTTCTGTTGAACGTGGCTTGGTGAGCATGTCAGGAGAAGGATACTGCAAAATCTCCATTCCCTCCCCACCCCACTGACCTGTTTTCCAGTTCTGTTCTCCTGTGCAGGGCAACCAAAGAAGACCCAGCCAATCAGCTAGGACTTGGGAAGCAGAGAATAGATGAGGGCGGGGGCCAGTCAGATATGATATTTGCCAGTTCTCCAAACTACTCAAAATTTCCGCTACCGATTCTCCAGAACTGGTAACAAAACCTGCTGAATACCACCTCTGCCTTCCATGGCTCTTTTCTCATTAAATGGCAATCCCAGCCAAAACAAAAAAAATCCAGTTCTTTTTTATCCATTTTGTAAAGGGAACTTTTTGACAAAATTGCTGGCTTTTCTATTCTCTGGGTATGTGCTTGGTTCATTTTTCAGTTTGCAGCCGAAATGGCCGATATCAGAACCAGTCTCACATTTTCTCCCAGATCAAAATATGTCCAGCTCTGTTATGATATGTACAGAATAACAAGGATATGCACATGGAAACATTTATGAGAGTAGTTATGAATTATTATTCAGCCACACACAGATTGAGATTGAGTTAACACACACAGATTGAGTTAAAGTTTACTTTAAGAAATAACACAGTCCAATAAACAGTCCAGGTCATATACGTTTAACAGTCCAAAGAATATCCAATTACAAAGTCTTCTTACCGGTTGCCTTTGTCATTTACAGAAAACAAAGATATCAAAGTATAAGCACAGCATAAATACAACAGAAAACCTTAAGCCCATGTCACACTGCACCAACGGATGGAAAGAGGATGTAAAATGGAGAGAAACACTTGCCATCCGTTGGTTAACGCGATGCATCCGTTCTGTACTCACTGCGTCTGTTTTTCTTCCTCTCTATCTGTCCAGCATCCATCGACTGAGGTTTCATCTGCTCAAAAAGTTTTGAGCTGCTCAAAACTTTTTGAGTGGAAAATGTATCCAACTCGTCCATTCTGCATCCACAACGCATACGGGGAAAATCCGTTCTACATCCGTCGTCATCCGTTACGTGTCTGCTATATCTGCTCGGCATCCACTGTGCATCCGCGCAACTCAAATCTGCTCCAGCGGAAAAGGGACACATGGAGGAAGCGAAACGGACGTGGAACGGACGCGCAGCGTTAGGAGCACAGACTGAGAAAGGATGAAAGCAGATGTATCTCGCAAACAAAGCATTTAAAATGGAAAAAACGTTCACAGAGGGGACCTATCTCGGATATTAAGGATGTCTAGAGGATGCCTAGAGGATGCAAAAGGACACAGAGGGGAAAACCTATATTGCCTATAAAAAGGGGGAGCAACTCACCTGGATCTCACTTTCAGTCCAGCAGCCCTGCTGTGCAGACCTCTGCAGCCTTCATCTGGCTCTTGCTCTTCCACAGCATCCATTGATGTCCACCATGGATTGTAACACAGTCCTTTTGGTAGCCACCATCGTTCTGCAACAGTGCGAAGCCATCTACAGGCTCTTTCAACTGTTCTACGGGAAGAAAAGGAGGCGGCCAAGAAGCGTCTGGGTCCGAAGATGGATTGGGAGAAGAGCAGAGTACGGACTGTACAACAAGCTGATGGTGGAGCTGAGGAACGAAGACCCTCGTGCATTCCAGAACTTCATGAGGATGCCTCCAGCCATTTTTGATGAAGTTGTGCAGCGGCTGACACCCAGGTTGACCAAGCAGAGCACCAACTTCTGGCCCAGCCTGGACCCTGGGCTCAAGGTGGCACTGACTCTGCGCCACCTGGCCTCAGGGACCACGTACAGGAGCATAAAGTACACCTGGAGGGTGCCACACAACACTATCAGCATTGTGGTCAGAGAAGTGGTGCAGGCCATAATCGAAGAATACCTGGAGGAGCTCCTCCAGTGCCCCTCCACTGAAGAAGGCTGGAAGAAAGTTGCAGAGCAGTGGTATCAGAAGTGGAACTTCCCCCAAACCATTGGAGCCATAGATGGCAAGCACGTGGCCTGCAAAGCTCCAGCCAAGTCGGGGTCCACTTATTTCACCTACAAGGGCTTTTTCAGCATCATCCTCTTCGCCATGGTCGATGCTGACTACAAGTTCATATACATCGATGCTTCAGGCAACGGGTCAGCTTCAGATGCCCAGGCATACAACGCCAGTGACCTCAAGGAGGGGCTGGAACACAACCTCATCATGGGCTTCCCAGATCCAGATCCCCTGTCCAACGACACGCAAGATGTGCCCTACTTCATTGTGGGGGATGACGCCTTCTCCCTCAGAACCTACCTCATGAAGCCCTACACCTCCAGATGCCTCACCCGTGAAGAGAGGATCTTCAACTACAGGCTGTCCAGGGCAAGGCGGGTGGTGGAGAACGCCTTTGGCATCCTGGCCAATAGGTTCCAGGTACTTCTCACCACCATGCAGCATCGCCCAGAGACTGTGAGGAGGATCGTGGAAGCTTGCTGCATCCTGCACAATCTCATGCGCACCCGCTACCCAGTCTTGCAGAACAGGCTCGTGGACCTCCAACAAGGCAATGGGGACATGGAGCCTGGGGAATGGAGGCAAGGGTGAAACCTGACAGACACTGAGGATGTGCAAGACCCCATCAGAGCCTCACGTGAAGGGAAGAAGCAGCGCAACCTCCTGAGACACTGGTACAACTCCCCAGCTGGAGCAGTGGAGTGGCAAGACAGGATGATAGATGATTAATGGATGCTTCCTTCAGCCTGTCTCATCACACTGATGAGATTAGGCCATGTATGTTGGGTGGGCCTACAATGAACAGGGCATTTAATAAAGAGTTGTGTTTATGTTGACATGTGTGGATCAATGCTTACATTGTTATTGATAATGAAGTGCCAAAGGTGTGGCACCTGGGAGGGTGGACCACCGACACCATAGATGCCACCGACGCCTCACCTCACTCACCTGCAGACCTGACAGCCCCACTACACTGCTCCTTCCTCCACCCCACAGCCAAGCCCGGCCTCAGAACATCTGTCATTGGTACTGGGGCTGACACCCCATGTCATGGAGGAAGGGGCTCTCAACATCACGGGGCTGAGCCAGCTGTCTGAGAGCTTCCTCAACACACCGTCCCCTGTTGTCCTCTCAGGGCCAGGCACCCCAGTGGTGCTTCAGACCACCACTCCAGCGGCAGCCACCTCCACAGCACTTGGACTCTTCACCCCTGAGACTGGGCACACCTCCGAGTGACCAAGAAGAGTGCCAGAGACTGGGTGGCACACCTCCGAGTGACCAAGAAGAGTGCCAGAGACTGGGTGGCTACCTGTTGACTTTATTTTTGCTTTGGACACTTGACTTGGGTCATTTTTCTTTTACAGCTTGTTATTAATAAAGATTATCTTTGCTTCACACACTTGCTTCATTTATTTTTTTCAATAAAGTCTTGGTGGAAACTTTTAGAAATGGTTTAAGCCTTTGCATGCTTGTGGGATGGGTTAAGATAGCAATGGGATGGGCAGGGATACCTTTGGGATGGGTAAGGATAGCAGTGGGATGGGCAGGGATACCTTTGGGATGGGTTAAGATAGCAATGGGATGGGCAGGGATACCTTTGGGATGGGTTAAGATACCTGTGGGATGGGCAGGAATACCTTTGGGATGGGTAATAGCTGTGGGATATGTTAAGCCTGGGTTCCCCAACCAGGGTTAGGTAGACAAGCTAAACAGAATGTGCAGCGTTAGTCAGATAGGCACACAGATAAATGAGTGAGCTAAGCTTGTATGTTTATTAACATACAGTAAAAATAACAGATATGCTTGTGCTATCAAGAATATATTTTATTCCAGTATAAGTTTTATAGCATAGTCAAAAACAGTCCAATATTCATTTACCATGTAGTCAGTCCATTCAGGGATATTCAGTTAGCAAAGTCCATGTAGAATATCCTATTGTCAGTTCACATAAATCAGTCCGTTGTTATCTCTCCCGTTCGAGCAATGCAGTCTTGCTTCCAAGCAGTAATCAGGGATCATCAAATCCAGAGAGAGAGAGAGAGAGCAAGCTGTAGCCTTGCTACTTTTATATGGTTTTCATAACCACACCCACAGTTGCTATTTTACAGTTAAAGCTGCATGCACTAACTATGATTCATAGTTATGATTTCACCTAAACCAGTTAGGGTGAACAATGTTATCCCTAACAGGATAGATAAACCTCCAGTGCAAGCATAGTGGGACTGTATGGTCCACCCTCCCAGGTGCCACACCTTTGGCCCTTCATTATCAATAACAATGTAAGCATTGATCCACACATGTCAACATAAACACAACTCTTTATTAAATGCCCTGTTCATTGTAGGCCCACCTTTTGGTGTCCCTATAGAGCCTGTGTCCCTTCCGCCATAGATACTCGTTCTCTCTCAGCCACTCCAGCACCTCATCCTCATGTTCCTCTTCTATGTTGTATTGCCTCCTCTCCCGTTCTCGCGTCTGCCTCTTCCTCCCTTTGGCAGGACCACATGGGCCCTCATCAGAGGGGCTTCGAGGTTGTAGGGACTGCTCCTCCACACCACCAGCAGCAGCAGCAACAGTAGCAGCAAAAGCAGGACCAGCAGCAGCACCAGCACCAGCAGGACCAGCAGGACCAGGATCAGCAGCAGCAGAGTAAGCACCAGTAGGACCAGGAGCACCAGCAGGACCAGGAGCATGAGCAGGACCAGGAGCACCAGCAGGACCAGCAGGACCAGGAGCACCAGCAGGACCAGGAGCACCAGCAGGACCAGCAGGACGAGGAGCAGCGCCAGCAGAGTAAGCACCAGCAGAAGCACCAGCACCAGGAGCAGCATCAGCAGAGTAAGCACCAGCAGAAGCACCACCACCATAAGCAGCATTATCAACTCCTCCAGAAGCAGCATCAGCAGAAGCCCCAGCCCCAGAAGAGCGAGCCTGGACTGCAGAAGCCCCAGCAGAAGCAGAGTGAGGGCCAGGGGATGGGAGGGTGGCCCTGTCCCTCTTGCCAGGGCTGGCAGCAGGTGGCTGAGGCTTTCTCTTCTTCCCCATGGTTGTGGGGTTGCTGGCTGGCAGGCAGGCTGGCAGGCAGGCTGTGTCTGGAAGCAGGTCTTTCCTCTGAATGGTGACCTGCTTGGGAGCTGCTTCCCTTTATATCTGCGGGGCTGATGCAATGCATCCTCCCCGCACATTAGGCATCTGCTAGGCTTCTGCTAGGCATCCGCTAGGCTTCCGCTGTGCATCCGCTTCATCCACTTGGCGTCTGCTCTGCATCCGCTGTATCCGTTCCGCATCCGCTTTGCTGCACTCCCCCAGAAGCCTTGCGGATGTGCCATCCGCTCTCATACGCTTCCATCCGCTAGGCTTCTGTGGAGCATCCGCTTTCCATCCGCCCTACGTCCTCCTCTCGTCCGTTCCTTTCCATGTTGTCCGCTCTGGTTATGCAAATTTTTGCCCCTTTTGAGAGCGGATAACAACGGATGGAACATTTTTCTCATCCGCTGTGTCCTTTTTACAAACGTTTTGCATCCGTCGGCCAGTGTGACACGGTCTTTAGATAGCAACAGAATGTCAGAGAGAGAGAATGTCAGAGAGAGCAAGCTATGATCTCTTGCTCCCTCTTATGGTAATTTGTAATAAAATCAACCAATCGGAATATAGTATAAATCAGTACAATGATTTTGTCTTAAAGCTACAAACTTAAATTGTTGGTTTATATATTGCCAACCCAACTAATTGGTGGACAGATTCCTAACAAGCTCTCTCTCTCCTTTCCCATGTATAAGTAGTATATGTCATGCATGCAGAGAAAACATGGGATGTTTCAAGTAACATATCCATTGGGAAGAAAAAATAGTCCTGGGATCCATACTTCTGTTTGGTAAAACAAAAAGCATAGGGTCCACAGAATTAGCCTATTCAAGAGTCCTTGCAGGCATTCCAAATTCTTATGCACATACCAGATGTGAGACTTGTACATCAACAAGTACAAAACAAAGGCTGTGCTTGGGGATTATTGTGTAATTTTAAATCAGTCTTCTGAGCATACATTGTAGGAAGATAACTGCTTCGGTCTGTAGCAGCCAAAAATCAGAAAGTGTCTGGTAACACTTTTTCAGACTAGCACATGTTTATTAAAAGACCTGTTTTCTTGAACTATGGCTCCCTTCATCAGATGCATCTATATAATATAAAAACTCTCCTGTCTCTTTGTAACTTTTAACTGGGTAAAACCGTCAATGATAGAGCAACATTTTTTTAATCAAGTGACCTCAGCGTAACTTAACTTAAGCTAACTTAAAGAATGCATCCAAAATCCAGGATCCATTACATCGCCAAGAATGATAAGATTAAGATAAAAACAAAATGCAGTTGTATAATAAAATCGCTCTACATTTCTACACCAATAAAAATAGGAGTGTCATGGTGACTGAAATCATGGTGATTCGGATTTTAAGCCATCTTACATATCTTACATACTAGGTGAGTTGGAAGGGACCTTGGAGGTCTTCTAGTGCAACCCCCTGCTTAGGCAGGGAAACTCTTTACCATTTAAGACAAATGGTTATCCAATCTCTTATTAAAAACTTCAAGAGTTTGGAGTGTTCACAGCTTCTGGAGGCAAGCAGTTCCAGCCCACAGAATTAAACCTGCTTTCATCGGATCTGATGTGGGGAAAGAACCAATTCAAAGGCTCAGAGCTGATAAATAAGGAGATTTAAGCCTAGCAATCTTCTCTGGCGGGAAGAACAGGAAAACAGTAAATTTTAGGAACAAGAATTTATAAGCTCTGAATTATAATATTTATTCCAAGGGGTTAAGCAGCTTCTTTTGTGAAAGTAGAGCATTTTATAATTATGACAACTAATTTTAGAGAAGCCTGGGCTGGCTCCCTGAAGAGCAACTTAATAATAGCAATGACAATTTAGTTAACTTTTGTGCAAATATGGGCCCTCTTTTGTCCTGCACTTGGCCAAATAAGGACAGATACATGGGGATGAATTATGCATGGCAAGATATCCTCTTCAGGCATTGGGGAGATTTTGGACAACCAGAATAGTAGAAACTTTTTAATCAATGACAACTGGTTCCCAGCATTTCCTGGCCGAGGAAGGACAAGAAGACATGATGGAAGAACAGGGTTTTTGCCACCTGCATTCTGTTGAAATAAAACAGCATTAGATCACAACTGAAGTATGTCCAGCTGGTCCACAGTGAAGTCCACAATCTGGCAGGCACAACTTGATGACAAGGTAGACCTGCATGCGTGGAAAAAAATAACACGTGTTTCATTCTTCAACGTCCAGCTCTCCTGACTTTGCAAGCCATCAAACTATTGGTCAGGCCTTGCCAGTTATCTCCCAGGAGAGGTTGGATGGCTCTTTGTTGCTAAGTTCAGACAGTAAATAAAGACTAGTCTGTTTATGTGAGTGGTTGTGGAATAACACTTTGTCAGGAACAAAAAAAATGGCTGACATTTGTGTATGTAATTATATGAGTAAAAGCATCTGTTTGGAGTGGGTATTTTAATTGTTTAAGTAATGATGGTGACTTGGTGGTTTTGTGCTCCACTCTGGACTCTTTAAATGGAAAAGGTGGACTTGGGGGGGGGGGGGGGG
>BLBF01000079.1:472697-503357 GCA_015471245.1 Laticauda colubrina | reverse complement strand
GCGAAATCGATGTGGATTCGTGACCAGGGACCCCGTGGGATTTCCCAATCTCTAATGGGTGCTTTGGGTGGGGATGGTCTAATTGTTTGACATTTGTTACACGAGGTTACCCAGTATTCTATGTCCCTATCAATACCCGGCCACCAGACATAACTTCTAGCAAGGCTTTTCATTTTTACAATGCCCGGGTGACCTTCGTGTAGCATACTAAGTACCCTAGGTTGTAGTTTGTTAGGAATAACCACCCGATCACCCCACAGTAAACAACCTTTTTGAATAGAAAGTTCGGTTTGTCTGGTCCAGAAAGGTTTAAAGTTTTCAGTTTTTTGATTTTCCGGCCAGCCTTTACCTACCCAGTTAAGAACACGGGCAGTCAAAGAGTCTTTTGCGGTGGCTCTGGCGACATCATATGCTGATATGGGTAGATCGGGGCAAGTCTCTATTTTTAGTGCTGTCATCGCTGGTGCCGGGTCTTCTTCAGTCGCTGGCAAGGGTGCTCTGCTTAAAGCGTCTGCGTGTAAAATCTGTTTCCCCGGTTGGTGTGTCAGAGTGTATGAGTAGGCTGCTAGGAACTCTGACCATCTCATCATTCTTGGGGAGAGGATATTTGGTGTAGGTTTGTTTCCCGCCAAAATTCCTATTAGCGGTTTGTGGTCTGTTATAATTTGAAAAGTCCGCCCATATAGGTACTCGTGGAAACGTTTCACTCCTGTGACAATTGCTAGTGCCTCTCTGTCCAATTGGCTGTAATTCCGCTCGGTTTTAGATAAAGTCCTCGAATAATATGCGACGGGCGCTTCTCTGCCATCAGGTAGTTGGTGGCTTAGGATGGCACCTACTCCGAATGGGGAGGCGTCGCAGGTCACTCTTAAGGGCAGTGTGTTGCTAAATTGAATGAGGACGTTTGAGGATGTTAGCAAGCTTTTAATTTTTGGGAAGGCTTGCTTTTCTCTGTAACCCCAAGTCCAAATTGCTTTTTTGTCTAAAAGACGGTGCAATGGTTCTGCTATAGTGGCCTTATTTGGCAGGAATACATTATAGAAGTTGATTAGTCCTAAAAAGGCTTATAATTCGGTCTTGTTTTTTGGTTCTGGTGCGTTTTTAATCGCCTTAATCTTTTTGTCTGTAGGGTGTATACCCTCTCCGTCTATTAAATAGCCCAGGAATTCGACGCTATTCTTAATTAGGCAACACTTTTCTCTTTTTACTTTGAGGCCAGATTCTCTGAACTTAGTTAGTACTTCTTTGAGTCTGTTTTTTAATTGGGTTTCATCTTTGGCTGAGATCAGGACGTCGTCGAAATATGGTACGACTCCTTGTATGCCATTTAGGAGGTGTTCCATTAGACTCTGGAAGACGCCTGGGGCCACACTCACTCCAAATTGGAGTCGGTGACATTTGAATGCGCCCTTATGTGTGAATGTAGTCTGTGCTTCAGCAGTTTCTGGGTCCACTGGGAGCTGTTGATAGGCTTGTGCTAAGTCAAGTTTAGCAAAAACTTTTCCTTTTCCCAGGGAGTGAAGCAAATGCTGGACTACAGGCACCGGGTATGCGCTTGGTTGTAATGCGTGGTTCAGGGTAGCCTTATAGTCACCACAGATTCTAACGGACCCGTCGGGTTTGACCGGTGTGACCATAGGTGTTTCCCACTTGGCATGGTCCACAGGTTCTAACACCCCTTGGGCTATTAATTTGTCCAGCTGTTCCTCTATTTTTGCCTTTAGTGCAAAAGGAACTCGTCTGGCTTTTATTCTTCGTGGGGCTATTTGGGGGTTTAGACTGAAAGAAATGGGATTTCCCCGATACTTGCCAAGTGAGCCGTCAAAAACGTCTTGGAATTCTCAGATGAGGTCGTCTTCCCAACCGGTTGTAGTCACTCGATCGATCCCGGTCATCCCGATGCCCAATGGCGCGAACCATTCGATGCCCAGGAGGCTTGGTCTGTTTCGGTCAACTATGGTCAGCGGTAGCACCTTGACGTGTTGTTTGTAGGCGACTCGGAAATGTCCCATGCCGACTACAGGGATTTGGTTTCCCTGGTAGTCCTTGAGAGTTAGGTGCTGCTTCTGTAATTCTCTGGGTTTGATACCTGGGACTAGCTGTTTTATTGTGTCCCATGATACCATGGAGAGGAAGGACCCCGAGTCCACTTCCATCTTGCAGTGTTTTCCTTCGATTTTTACAATGACTTTAACTTTCTTCCCGCTGCCGGTCTGAGCGCTCTTTATAGTGACAGTTTGGTGTGTATTGGCTCGCTTCTCTTGTTGCCACTTTCTCTCAGCTCGTTTAGGCTCAGCTCGTGTTGGGGAATTTCTGCGTCTCGTTGGGCTGTAGCTTTTTTTGTTCCTGCAGACTTTCTCGATGTGCCCTCGTTTCTTGCAATGCCTGCAGATGGCATTGAGAAATCTGCATTCGGCTCGGGAATAGTTTCCTCCGCAGCCAGCGCACTCCCGCCAATTCCTTCTTTCGCGCTCTTTTCTGTTCGTGAGCAAACGGTGGATCTCGTCGTCTTCTTCGCTCGATTCGAATGTTTCGCCAGACTCTTCGTAGTGGGTTGCGGTGGCAGGCTGCTTTCTATCTTTGGTTGGGTTTGTTTCTTCGCTGTGTGTGTTCATCTTTTTCATTGCAACGGCCGATTTTTTCGCGGCTTCAGCGGCTGTGGCTTCCGCGATGGCTTCGGTCACGGTGATGTTGGGCTTGTTAAGTAATTTACTCTGTGCGGTCGAGTCTCTCAGACCCAACACCACGCGATCCCTCATCGCTTTGTCAATGTTTAGGAAATCACACTCACCCCCTAGTTGTATAAGGGCAGCAATGAAATCGGCAACGGTCTCTCCCTCTCTCTGGTCTCTGCGGTAAAATTCGTGTCGCTTTATTAAGTTTGACACTATCGGAGCTTAGTGTGCTTTGAGGATTCTTTGCAATTCTGGCCACGTTAGTTGTTTAACGTCTCGGGGCTTTGCAAGGGCCTTTGCCATCTTGAAAACCGTTGGCCCGCAGTGAGTCAGGAACATAGCTCTCTTGCGTTGCTCTGAAATGTCTTCCATTTCATTGCTCTCCAAATACATTTGGAAGCGATCTGCATAGGAATCCCAATCCTCTTCGTTGGGATTGAAGGGTGCGGGCGGTGCATTGTTTCCAGGCATCTTGGTTGTCATCTGGACTTCATATCACTGCGTGCAGGTTTTTTCGTTTAGGACGATCCCATCCTCGTCGCCAGTGTTTTGTTCAGAAAACACACGAGTTAGACCGGGTTCCAACAACAAATACTTTATTCTTTAACTAGTCAGTAAATAGGAACACTTGGCTGAAGCCGAGGCCAGACTTTTATACAGGCTGGCTTGCCTGCTTGCAGCCAATGGCAGTTGCTTAAATTTGCCACCTTTCAGCAGCTCTTTGGATTGGTTCCTAGTGAACCAATCCAATGCTTAGTTTATTTGACCAATCAGGTTTGCAGATTTGGAGTCACCCACTTTACATATAGAACAGTAACCACTAGACTCCTCTCCCTATACAATCAGATTACAGATTAACAGAATTGGAAGGGACCTTGTGGGTTATCTAGTCCAACCCCCATCCCAAGCAGACCCTATACCATTTCTGATAGATAGCAGTCCAGTCTCTTCTTGAAAGTCTTCAGTGATGAAGCTCCCACAATGTCCAAAGGCAAGCTGTTCCATTGGTTGTTCTCACTGTCAGAAAATTTCTCCTTATTTTCAGGTTGAATCTCTTCTTGTTCAGTTTCCATCCCTTATTCCTTGTCTGGCCTTCGGGTGCCTTGACCCCTTCCTCTCTATGGCAGCCCCTCAGATATTAGAGAACACTCTTATGATGTCTACCCTGGTCCTTCTCTTCACTAGACTAGCCATGCCCAGTTCCTGCAACCGTTCCTCGTATGTTTTAGCCTCCAGTCCCCTAATCACCCTGGTTGCTCTTCTCTGCACTCTTTCTAGAGTCTCAACATCTTTTTTATAGGGTCGTGACCAAAACTGGATGCAGTACTCTAGGTGTGAACCAAGAACCAAGACTCCCAAACATTGTCCTGTGCTTGACCTCCTAGAAGTATGAGAGAAAGGTAAGAAGACCTTTGTCTGATCTGTCAGATGAGTTTGGCTGTAGGCCTTTCTCTTGGAGTGAAGGGGTAAAAAGGAGAGATCACATTTCCGGCCTCCATCCCTCGAGGTCTCGGCCTCCCTCCTCCATCCATCTCCATCACCAGTCCATTCCGGGCGCCCCATCTGGTTTGCATCGAGGGCTGCACAGCTGTAGAGATTCACCGCTCACATCTGCTTCCAATCCTGAGACATGACATCACCCAATCTGGAGCCTGAGGTCTTCTGGAGTTGCTGAGTCACCACGGACGGCCCATCCCACCTAAATCCCTGCTGCTTTTAGGACATATGAGTCTGGACACAGGGAGGGGCCCAGAGGCCTTCACTGCTGTTGGCAGCTCTTCCAGCATCTGCCTTTTTGACTTGTATCTTGAAGGGGGCTCGTGAAGGACACAATTTCATGGAAGGATACGCTTGGCTGGCCGGTGCGACTCTCCCATGTTGCTTACATTTTTTGAGAAGGCATTTCCTGACCTAACTCATCGAAAGGGAACCCTGCTGAGTCTCTAACCGTAAAGGGGAATTAAGCTCCCATCTCCCGTGTCAACACCTAGATCTGCATGAGGTTGAACACCTGCCTTTCTGCTGACCAAATAAACAAGGTTATAACACTGCACATACAATGCAATTAAAACATAACCTCACAGCAGTGTTGCTCAAACTGGGCAGTTTTAAGATGTGTGGACTTCAACTCCCAGAAATCCCACAGCCAGCATTGCTGGCTGGGGGATTCTGGCTGCTGAAGTTCACATACCTTACAAGAAAAATGGCAGAATGGTTTGATTAACACCCAAAGTTACAATAACAGGAGCATCCACAGGATAGGACCAAACTGGTCAAAATGGCAACCCTATTATGGCCTCCATCTTGATTATTTTTTTAATCTTACTTTAGAAACACCCTTGTCCCCAGAACTAAAGTTTATATATGGGTAGCCCACCAGCCTTGAGTTTGATACCCCTGGTCTAAGGTAATGGTTGCCAATAGTTTCTTGTGCAACGATTTTCAAAGCATAATTACAATCTTCCTGGATAACAGGCAAAGCTGAGTAATATATCCATCTTCATTTCCATATTTTTGTTCTTCAGATAAATTAATAGCCAATTAATTAAGAGAATATGTGTAGATCAGGGTTGAACAGTGGGGTCCTTATTGGTTTCTGGGCTTGATTGTTTTCTTACAGATGTTTCATTAATCAAACAGGCATAGTATCTTCAGTGTTTCAGAGGAAACTCCACCCTCCTTCACACTGAAGATGTTACTAAGCTGAATAATGAAATGTCTGCAAGAAAATAACCAAACTCAAAGAGCACCAAAGGCCCTATAATTAACACCCGTGAAATAATTTCATTTAAATTATGCTTGATATTCCCCTGCTTCTTGTTTCAAATGTCTGCTGATTTAGAATTGTTTCTCAAGGGTGTTGGTTCCCCCCTTAATTTCATTTGCTTTCCTTCAGAATGGAAACAAATTTGAGCTAAAAACAATTAAACCTAAACACCATCAGGGAATAATCAGGTATCTTTTTTAAGATCCAGGCCGAGCCATTTTGGCCTGACTGAAAGGAAAATAGAAAATTCTGGCCAATTTTGAGCACCAAGTATTATATCTGGATCTTTTTGTAACTCAGTAACGGGTGTGTTATTCTCAGTTGTTGAACACTTGTAACTTCCCATTTAAAAAGGAAGAAAGGGAATAATAATAATAATAATAATAATAATAATAATAATAATAATAATAAAAAGTTTTACTCCAACATTTAACTAAGGCTAATGAAAATCAGCCAATGCTGGGATGGGAAGTGGAAAAACTAGGAATAGAATTTTATGAGTAATGGATTCTGAGAGAAGTTTCATTTCTGTTCTGAAAGCGAATCCCTCAGCTCTTAATAAAGCCCAAGACTCCTTCTTTGCTAATTCTGAGGGGGAAACTTTATGAAATGGAGTCTTTATTTCATTTTTTAGAAGATCTGGTGAATCACTCTGCACTTCTATAACTGTCTGGTTTGGTTCTGCAACCCAACAGGACAGACACAGGCTTCAGAGAGTAATTAGGACTGCAGAAAAAACAGTTACTACCAACCTGCCTTTCATTGAGGACCTGTATACTGCACGAGTCAAAAAGAGGGCTGTGAAAATATTGATAGACTCCTCACATCCCGGACACAAACTGTTTCAACTCCTTCCCTCAAAACAACGTTATAGACTGCATACCAGAACAACTAGACACAAGGACAGTTTTTCCCCAAACGCCATCACTCTGCTAAACAAATAATTCCCTCAACACTGTCCAACTATTTACAAAGTCTGAACTACTATTACTGTTAATCTTCTCATCACTCCTTATCACCCATCCCCTCCCACTTGTGACTGCAACTTTGTTGCTTGTATCCTTACAATTTATATTGACTGTTTCCTAGTATGATTTGATTGCTTATTGTACCCTGTGACTATTATTAAGTGTTGCACCTTATGATTCTTTATTCCTGATGAATGTATCTTTCCCTTTATATATACTGAGAGCATTTGCACCAAGACAAATTCCTTGTGTGTCCAACCACACTTGGCCAGTAAAAGAATTCTATTCCATTCTATTCTGAAATAGCTTAGAGATTACAAGCCACGGATTTGGCTCTCCTGACAGCAGAATATATATGGAAAACAATCCATGTAACATATCTACGATTTTGCTAATACAGAATACAGGTAGTCCTCGATTTATGAACTCAGCTGAGCCTACAATTTCTGTTGCTAAGCAAAACACCCATTGTGAATTTTGCTCCATGTTGCGACCTTTCCTGTCACCGTTGTTAAGCGAATCACTGCAGTTGTTAAGTTAATAACAGGATTGTTAAGTGAATCTGGCTTCTCCCATTGACTTTGCTTGTCAGAAGGTCGCAAAAGGGAATCAAATGACCCCAGGACACTGCAACCATCATAAATACAAGTCAGTCGCCAAGCATCTGAATTTTGATCACATGGCCATGGAGATGCTGCAACAGTCACGTGAAAAATACTTGTTAAGGCACTTTTTTTTCAGTGATGTAACTTTGAACAATTACTAAATTAACTGCTGTAAGCTGTGGACTATCTATAGGTTATATAAATAAATCCATTTCCCCTAGCACGGTAAAGAGACAGACTTAATTTATCCGTTAGCTACTTCCCCTCTTATTTTGGAACTGTCCCACGGCAATCTTGGGAGTGTATAAAATCTGTATTTTTCCATTATGTTTGGAGGGAAGTCAGGTGACTGCAGTGCTTGGAAAGAGGCAGAAAAGAGGAATACAATGAATTTCTTGCCTGTTTCCCTGAAGGACTGATTCAAGTAGTGGCATTCAATTTTTTTTACTCTTGGTTCTGTAGGCGTGACTTGGTGGACATGGAAAGGGAAGGATACTGTAAAATCCCCATTTCCATCCCACTCCAGGGGAAGGTTACTGCAAAATCTCCATTCAACTTGCCTCGTGGTGTAACCGGAACAATCTGGAACTGAACACACTCAAAACCACAGAAATGGTAGTAGACTTTAGAAGAAACCCTCCCATACTATCATCTCTTACAATGCTCCACAACACAGTATCAACAGTAAAGACCTTCAGATTTCTAGGTTCTATCATATCACAAGACCTAAAATGGACCCCTAACTTCAAAAACATCATCAAAAAAGCACAACAAAGAATGTTCTTTCTGCGCACACTCAGAAAGCTCAAACTGTCCAAGGAGCTGCTGATTTGATTCTCCAGATGAATTATTGAGTCTGTCATCTGCACCTCTATAACTGTCTGGTTTGGTTCTGCAACCCAACAGGATAGACACAGACTTCAGAGGATAATTAGGACTACAGAAAAAACAGTTACTACCAACCTGCCTTTCATTGAAGACCTGTATCATGCTTGAGTCAAAAAGAGGGCTGTGAAAATATTTACAGACCCCTCACATCCCGGACATAAACTGTGTCAACTCCTTCCCTCAAAGTGACACTATAGAGCACTGCACTCCAGAACAACCATACACAAGGAAAGTTTTTCCCCAAATGCCATCACTCTGCTAAACAAATAATTCCCTCGACCTTGTTCAACTATTACAAAGTCTGCGCTATTATTACTATTAATCTTCTCATCGCTCCTTATCACCCACCCCTCCCACTTGTGACTATATAACTGTAACTTTGTCGCTTGTATCTTTACGATTTATATGGACTGTTTCCTAATATGACTTGATTGCTTTTTGTACCCCATGACTATCATTAATGATTCTTGCCTCTCGACGAATCTATCTTTTATGTATATAGAGAGCATATGCACCAAGACAAATTCCTTGTGTGTCCCATCAAAGAATTCTATTCCCTCCCCATCCCACTAACCTGCTTTCCAGCTCCGTCCTCCGGTGCAGGGCAATAAAAGAAGACCCAGCCAATCAGCTGGGACTCAGGAGGCAGTGAATAGATAGGGGAAGGGCCAACCAGAGGTGGTATTTACCGGTTCTCCAAACTACTTCAAATTTCTGCTACCTGTTCTCCAGAATCTATCAGAACTGACTGATTCGAGATTGAGAGGAGAACTCTTCAAGGGAAAAAGGATTCTCTCCTCCTTTTTTTTTTTTTTTTTAGCTTGAAGCTTGAATCTCAATTTACACATCAAATTAGGAATTACATAATTACATAACCAGAGGTATTTTTATGGCTCTAGGCTAGCCCTAAATCCTCTGATGGTTGAACCTCACACTATCAACTTCTCCCAATTTCACAAGCGAAAAGAATGGTACTCTCCTCTGGCTCACAAAAGGTGTGTGGACTTCAACTCCCAGAAATCTCCAGGCCTCCATTCCCAGAATTCTCCAATCAGAAAGACAGGATGGAATACCATGTGCATGAACCATGGATTCCATCGCTGGAGGTTTCTAAGATGTGACGGGACAGCCATTTGTCTGAAATGGCCTGAGCAAGGAGTTGGACCAAGAAGACCTCTAAGCTCCCTTCCAACTCTTGTTATTCTGGGATTCTGAACCTGATTAAAACCTGTTTCCCACTTGGAGTTTTCCAACCATCAGCTGAAATCAAGATGGGAGTTGCTTGCTGCCATCTAGTGGCCAGAATCCATATTGCACCCAACTTGATTTCAAAAAAATTGTCCCAAAAATGGTTTTTTCCCCAAGAGGCAACGGGACTTTCTAATTTTTTCTTTTGGAGACATTTTGCTTCTCATCCAAGAAGCTTCTTCAGCTCTGACTGGATGAGGTGGGTGGAAATCAAAGGATTTATATACCTTGCCAGCAGCTGGTCATTTAAATCCTTTTAGAGCAAAGGTCTTCAAACTTGGCCGCTTGAAGACTTGTGGACTTCAACTCCCAGAATTCCTGAGCTAACATGACTGGAGGATGAATTCTGGGAGTTGAAGTCCACAAGTCTTAAAGCTGTCAAGTTTGACAACCCCTGTTTTAGAGGGTCATGGAAGTACTTGGAGGTTTATCAGTGTCCTCAGGGTCACTTGAGTGGTTCCTGTGGTCTGCAATTTTTTTTCCTTCTGGAAATCCATTCCTACACCCACACCATTCCAAGGGTGTTCATCCCAAATTGTGTAGCTATAAAGTCATCCAAGTCATGATTGTCCCAAGGGTGCTTTTTTTCAGGAGGCAACTGGACTCCAAAACCCTGGACAGTTCTTTGTCACCTATGGAATCGGCTATATGAACAAAGAAACAAACACTGGCTTGTTTCATTCATTGGAAAAGTTTATATGTTCAGTACTGTAATTCCAACTTCCTAATGCTGGGTTTAGTGTTTTTTTTTTAAGTAACTTGAGGGAACGCATGATCATAAGCCTCCATCCACAACAGAAGCTACCATCAACTGAATAAACTTACTGTCAGATCAGTATATCTGCCATTCTTCAATGGAAGTAGTGGGGGTGGGGGGGAGAGAGTTGGTACAAGTAATCCTTTTTGATGTAACCTGAATATCTTATGTCTTGTATTGAATCTGTAAAACGTGCACATGATACACAACTGGGGGCTGGAGCCCAGATGCCTAGAAACTTGTCATCTCTTGGAGAGATAGCAAGAGAAAACTCCAGCTCCGAAAAAAATTTCCTGGGAAACTTTTCTCAACTATATTCCGAGAAAAAAAGAAGGGGGGGATTAACATGTTGCTTCTTTGTATTGATGAAATCCACCTCAGATTATGAAGGAGGAGTTCTAACTCCCTTTATCTATGCTGCATGCCTGGAGGCATATTAGACCCTGCTTTGACTATCACCTGGATAACTTCCTTTTCAATAAAGAATTCCTTTTGAAATCCCCAGTTTTCAGAAGTTCATTCTTATCGTTTGAAGGGGAGGGAGCCTGGGCCTTATGGTTACTGTACTTTGCAGAGGAGTGTGTGAAGTCACCTGTGACCTTAGGGTTTAACCTTTAACCAAAATGCCATAAAAATGTGGGTAGGCCTATCTGCAATCAGCATGTTGTTTACTGTGTTTGGATGAAAAAATTGAGGGTCAGTGTAGTTTGGAGACTTGTGGCTTACACAGATGCTTCTACATTCTGAAAACTCTAGCAAGCTTAGCAACTTTTTAAAGATGTGTGGGCTTCAACATAGAATTGGGGAAAAGAGGCTCAGCTGCCCATCCTTTAGAACAGGAGTGTCAAACTAGATTTCATTGTGGGCCACATCAGGGTTGTGTTTGACCTTGGGGGGAGCAAGGTGAGTGTGGCCATAGTGGTCATGTCACTCTGTCGGGGGCTCCTGTGGCCAAGTGCTAAGACAGACAGACTCTCCCCTCGCTCTCATTATAATCTTCCTTCCTTCCTTCCTCCCTCCCTTCCTTCCCGCATGCCAGATCTAAGTACCCATGGGCCAGATCCAGGCCTAGAGTTTGACACCCCTGCTTTAAAACAATATCTCACAGGAACCGCCCTTAGATAAAACTAGGCTCTATTATCTGATCGATTCATTGGCCTCTATAGCCAACAACCTATACATACACACACACACACACACACACACACACACACACACACATATGCACTGCTCAAAAAAATAAAGGGAACACAAAAATAAGACATCCTAGAACTGAATGAATGAAATATTCTTATGAAATACTTTGTTCATTACATAGTTGAATGTGCTGACAACAAAAATCACACAAAAATTATCAGTGGAAATCAAATTTAGCAGCCCATGGAGGTCTGGATTTGGAGTTACACTCAAAATTAAACTGGAAAAAAACACTACAGGCTGATCCAACTTTGATGTAATGTCCTTAAAACAAGTTAAAATGAGGCTCAGTAGTGTGTGTGGCCTCCACGTGCCTGTATGACCTCCCTACAACGCCTGGACATGCTCCTGATGAGGTGGTGGATGGTCTCCTGAGGGATCTCCTCCCACACCTGGACTAAAACATCCCCCAACTCCTGGACAGTCTGTGGTGCAACGTGGCGTTGGTGGATGGAGTGAGACATGATGTCCCAAATGTGCCCAATTGGATTCAGGTCTGGGGAACAGGCCGGCCAGTCCATAGCATCAATGCCTTCATCTTGCAGGAACTGCTGACACACTCCAGCCACATGAGGTCTAGCATTGTCGTGCATTAGGAGGAACCCAGGGCCAACCGCATCAGCATATGGTCTCACAAGGGGTCTGAGGATCTCATCTCGGTACCTATGGCAGTCAGGCTACCTCTGGCGAGCACATGGAGGGCTGTGCAGCCCCCTAAAGAAATGCCACCCCACACCATTAGTGACCCACTGCTAAACCGGTCATGCTGGAGGATGTTACAGGCAGCAGAATGTTCTCCACAGCGTCTCCAGACCCTGTCATGTCTGTCACATGTGCTCAGTGTGAACCTGCTTTAATCTGTGAAGAGCACAGGGCGCCAGTGGCAAATTTCCAATTTTGATGTTCTCTGACAAATGCCAAACGTCCTGCACAGTGTTGGGCTGTAAGCAGAACCCCCACCTATGGACGTCGGGCCCTCATACCACCCTCATGGAGTCTGTTTCTGACCATTTGAGCAGCCACATGCACATTTGTGGCCCGCTGGGGGTCATTTTGCAGGGCTCTGGCTGTGCTCCTCCTGTCCCTCCTTGCACAAAGGTGGAGGTAGCAGTCCTGATCCTGGGTTGTTGCCCTCCTATGGCCTCCTCCACGTCTCCTGAGGAACTGGCCTGTCTCCTGGTTGCGCCTCCATGCTCTGGACACTACGCTGACACAGCAAACCTTCTTGCCACAGCTCGCATTGATGTGTTATCCTGGATGAGCTGAGCCACTTGTGTGGGTTGTAGACTCCGTCTCATGCTACCACTAGAGTGAAAGCCCTGCCAGCATTCAAAAGTGACCAAACCATCATCCAGAAAGCCTAGGAACTGAGAAGTGGTCTGTGGTCACCACCTGCAGAACCACTCCTTTATTGGGGATGTCTTGCTAACTGCCTCTGCTTTCCACCTGTTGTCTATTCCATTTGCACAACAGCATGTGAAATTGATTATCATCAATCAGTGTTGCTACCTAAGTGGACAGCTTGATTTCACAGAAGTGTGCTTGACGTTGTTCAAGTCTTCCCTTTATTTTTTTGAGCAGTGTGTATATATATATATATGTTTTTTTAGGCTTTCGCGGGTACTTACATGTGTGCTGTTTAGCTTCCTTCAGGTATTATCCCACGTCATTGTAGTTCTGTTAAAGTTGTAGCAACGTTTCAGCAGAATCTCATCTGCCATCACCAGGCCCCTGCATGGATGTGGGCCTCACAGCTTTTGGTTTCAAATTCGAGGCTGGTCCATTTTGATTGGCTTGGAGCCTGGGTCTGTGTTCATTGGACTTGGAGTTTGATTGATTGGTGTTTCTGGTTTCTTCTGTCTGTTTTGTGGCTTTGATTGGCTGTGAGACCCACATCCATACAGAAACCCGATGATGGCAGACGAGACCCCGCTGAAACGCTGCCACAACCCCAACAGCACCACAATGGCAGATGAGATTCTGCTGAAACGTTGCTACAACTTTAACAGAACTACAATGACGTGGGATAATACCCGAAGGAAGCTGAACAGCACATATATATGTATGTATATATATGTGCTGTTCAGCTTCCTTCGGGTATTATCCCACGTCATTGTAGTGCTTTTAAAGTTTAAAACAACTTTAAAAGCACTACAATGACGTGGGATAATACCCGAAGGAAGCTGAACAGCACACATGTAAGTACCCACGAAAACTTAAAAATGTTTTTAAACTAACGGCTGTGATAGCCTGACACACATACGAACTCAATACAGAAGCCTGATGATGGCAGATGAGATTCTGCCGAAACGTTGCTACAACTTTAAAAGCACAACTACAATGATATGGGATAATACTCGAAGGAAGCTGAACAGCACACACGCGCGCACGCACACACATATATATGTATATGTATTTGTTTTTTAAGTTTTCGCAGGTACTTACATGTATGCTGTTCAGCTTCCTTCGGGTATTATCCCACATCATTGTAGTTGTGTTTTTAAAGTTGTAGCAACATTTCAGCAGAATCTCATCTGCCATCATCAGGCTTCTGTATTGTGTTTGTCTGTGAACCAGACTTTTACAGTTGTTTCAGTTTTAAATTTGGGGCTAGCCTACTGTTGTGCCAGAATTGTTTTTTCTTCATCCTGACTGGTTGGGAGTCTTGGTCTGTGTTTACTGGTCTTTGAGTTTGCTATATTCTGTTCGATTGGTGTTTCTAATATCTTCTGTGTTTTGTGGCTTTTTTTTGGTCTTGATTGGCTGGCAACATTGTGTTCCTTTATTGGAGGCTTTTAGTGCAGCTTGGCTCCGAGTAAAAGGATGGCTATCATCTATTAGGAAGCTAGGTTACATTTGGGTGTCTGGTTGGGGTGTGTTTGAGCTGGAGGTATCAGAGGGAGTCTGTTTGTGCCCAGGTGTTTGCCTGGCTTGTGGTGTGGAGATCTTTCTATTTAAGAGTGCAGGCTTCCAAATGATTGACAGTCTGGTGGAATCATCTCTTCTATTCGTGCTTTCAGGTCTTTTTTCAATCTCTATGGCTTCTCTGATGAATCTGTGGCTGGGGTTTTCTATAGTGGCCAGGGTTTTAGTGCCATTGAAGTTGATGTTGTGACCTGTGGTTTTCATGTGTTGGACTAGTGAGGAGGTGTGTTCCAGCTTTTTTACCATATTTTTGTGTTCATCCAGGCGGGTACTTATTCTTCTATGGGTCTGTCCAATGTATATGGCTGGGCATGAAGCACAGGGGACTTTGTATATGCCTTGGTTTTCCAGGTCAATTTTATCTTTGGGGTTTCTAAGGATGGCTGCTATTTTTTGTGTTTTGAAGGCAGTCTTGATGTGATACCTGTGTAGTATCTTATTGATTTTGTCTGTAGTACCTCTTATGTAGGGCAGGACAGCTGTTCCATAGGTTTGTTCATCTGCTCGGTCTCCATTATGTCTCAGTGTGTTTTTGTGGATCAAGCCGGTGATTTTGCTTTTGTGGAAGCCATTGGCTGTCAGTACTTTAGTCAGGGTGCATAGTTCAGTCTTTATGTGTGTCTTGTCTGCCAGGCGTTTGCTTCTGGGGATTAGTGTTTTGGCCACGGAATTTATCTGTGCTGGGTGGTGGTGGGATTGGGCATTGAGGAAGCGCTTGGTGTGTTTTCTTCTGATATATGGTGTGTCCTAGTGTGCCATCTGTTTTTTTGTAGATTAAACAGCACACACCCCAAAATCAAGTTCACCATGGAAACAGAAACAAACAACTACCATTCCTAGATGTACTAATCTACAAAAAAACAGATGGCACACTAGGACACACCATATACCAGAAGAAAACACACACTGTGAGCAAATGCCCATTTAACAAGATTACCCCCACCAGTGAAGGAGGTAATTTTGTGAAGTTGGCAACCTTTGCAAAGTCAAAATTATACACCTTAGCAAATAGTATCCATTCCAGCTACAGCAGGGATGTCCAACCTTAGCCACTTTAAGACCTGTGGACTTCAACTCCCAGAAGCCTTAAAAGTTGCCAAGGTTGGAGCTAGAAGGGAAAGAAAATACAGGTTAACAATAAGCAACTTCCCAAAGATGGTTGGTTGTGATCAAACACATTTCCAGAGGAAAAAACAAAATCAGAACACACTATTATGAGTCCTGTGAGGAAACATTAGAGATATTTGGTATATTTGGAAGGGGGAATCAGAATGTGACACAACATTTAAATTATTTCACCAGAGTAATCAATAGTCACAAAGCACCTGAGGTATTCAAAAGCTACTACCAGAAATGTTTCCTCATAAGAGCTGTCTGAATTCAGTTGAAGAAGGTGATAGGCCAGAAACAGTGAAAGTTTATGGCCAAAGGAGAGATGGATTTGAAAATTCCAAATTACTTCTTCAGGCTCCTGTTGTTGGGTCATCATTAAAGAATGCAACCAAAATCCATCAGAATAAAAGCAATGAATAAACAGACAGCAAACTCAGCAACTACAGGTGGGCCTGAATCCTGGGTCAAAGGAAATCAATAGGACTTCTCAATTTTTTTTCAAGCCAAGAATCCTAACTCACCTTTTGGTGGCACAGGAGATCTGTACATTCCCCAACACAGGTAAAAGAAGTCAACAAGGCGAGGACTGAAACTAAATGTGTTTTAATTTAGATATCATTAAATACATAATAATTAGATTACTTTGCCCCTTCTATAATACACACACACACACACACACAAAAATTACAATTCCATAACCGTATCCAGAGGAGCCTCTCCCAAGACTTTAGAGAGGTGGGATTGGCCCGGGGACTATATAGACCATATTCCCCAATGTCATAGTAACACTATGTAAGAGGCTATGGAGATGTCTCTGTATCCATTCCCTGTTTCAAAAGCTTTCCCCAGTCTGAAGAAACATCCTATCAATCGGTGTTTCTCATTCTTAGCCACTTGAAGGCTTGTGGACTTCAACTCCCAAAATTGTATAGCCAGCTTGAAAAACACTAAACTCAAGGGTGGGCTGCTGGGGGCTCAGGAGAGCCCCTAGCGAAGACTGTGCAGTTCGGAGAACCCCCAAATCCCACTCCTGGCTGACCCCGCCCACCCTCCCCTCCCAGGAGTCCCCACAATGGCCCGTTTTGGATGCAGGTAAGTGTAAGGGAGCACACGGAGGTTCAGGGAGGGTGAAAAACGGGCCTCCCGGAAGTTTGAGAAGGAAATGGGCCCATTTCTGGCTTCCAGTCTCCGGAGCCTGGGGAGGCCGTTTTCGCCCTCTCGGAGGCTCGAGGAAAAACTCCAGAGCCTGGGTGTCAGGCTCAGAGTACACCCAGAGTCCGTCAGCTCCGAATATGCCTCGTAGCAAGTCAGCTGGCCATGTCACTTTATCTCTGCTGCTGCAAGATCTGTATTTCTGCTTGTGTGCTGGCCAATGGCTTTGGAATGACTCAGCAGAGCTGAGAATGGATTCTGCAACAACTGCGGGGCTGCAGGATGGATTCTGCAACAACTGCGGGGCTGCTGGAACTGGCTCTTTATGGATGTAGTGCATATTGTTAAAGTGGGTTGGGGCACATATAGGTGGTAATTAGGACTTAGGTTAAAACATGGTGAAGGTGGCACCAGGTGGGAATCAGTTATTAAGGGTCGGAATAGGGTAGGGATGTAGACATGTTATAGGGTTAATAACATTTAGGGATAATGGGTTAGGTGTGCCCAGAATTATAAATGCGTATAGGCGTATCTTAACTGCGTATCTTCAATACTCAAGGACTGCCTGGGAACGGGGAGGGCAAAAACATCCCCCCACCATGGCCATGCCCACCTACAACCAGGCAGAGAACCCTTTGCTAAAATGTTTGAAGCCCACCGCTGTCTAAACCCCTAACAGAAGGACAAAAATGTAGAAATGAAAGCAAAAAAAAAAAAAAATTGGCATTAGAATCGTGGGAGCAAAAGATTGGGAGAGGAGGGACTGGAAAAATACCAGGAGGAAAGTGGAAGAGAAATAATCAACAAAAAGGAGTTTATCAGTAGCTTATCACTTAAGTGGAACCTCAATTCCAGCTGCAAAAAAAAAAAAAAAACCTCAGGAAGATGATATTGATATTTAAAGAAAAACTCTTTAACTTAATGTAATGTTCACTTCCTGGGTCAAGGGCCTGTTGTGAAGGCTTTTGAGCAGACTGGGTTTATTTAAGCCAGTTAGCCACTAGCCTTGATCTAGTTATTTGATCTGTCCCAACAAATGAATCACTTCTATCAGACCAAATCACTCTCACCTGGTCATAAACGGGCTCCGCACACTTCCTCCAGTTGTATCCCAAGACCCACAAATGCAAGTTTTACGGCAAGGAAGCAACTTGAGAGTTACCATCAATATTTGGGAGTTTTTTCCATGCTTCCAGATCTTGACAGGGGAGGCTCGTAAGGGAGTACCTAACACTGTTAGCACTCTGCAGCTCTGAAGGATGAATGGGAAGGTTTGGCTAAGATCAGTGCTCTCCAACTTCTCTGGCTTGGCAGCCTGAGGGTTGGAGGGGTTTCTTTGATGAGTGGCAGGTGTGGGTTCACACCAGATGTGGTATTCAGCAGGTTCTGACCAGTTCTGGAGAACCGGTCTTCCCCCTGCCACGGCTATCAAACCATACCCACAGAACCGGCAGTAAAAAAAATTGAATCCCACTACTGGTTCACACAGCTCCATTTGTGCGAGTGAATAGATCTTCGTGCAAGAGTGCAAGTATCCACGCCTTGCACAAATCGGAGCTTCGCACGCACACAAACATGCTTGTTCGCCACTCGCACAAGTGCAATAGTGTGTGCATACGTGTTCACCATCAAAGCACCCAGTTCTGAACGGACCACGGCTCTGTTAATGAGCTGCGGCCCAGGGATTGGAGAGCCCTGATTTATATGTCCGCAATGTAGCTCTTAAGAAGAGATTGGACAGCCACTTGTCTGGAGTGGTGTAAGGCAGGAGTCCCCAAACTTGGCAACTTTAAGACATGTGGAGGTCCAGAAGACTTAAAGTTGCCAAGTTTGGTGACCTCTGGTATAAGGTCTCCTACTTGAGCAGGGGGTTGGACTAGAAGATCTCCATGGCCCCTTCCAACTCTGTTACTCTGATTAGGAGAAGACAATTGGGTTCACAATGACCTCAGTAATTAGGGTTTAAAACTGTCCCCTCTTTTCTTCCCAAATCAACCTATTAGACACACCTTATGCCAAGGATGTAATTTTCCCACTATTTAGCTGTTTAAATAGTTCAATGCCGTCGTTCTAAAATGAGCTTGTCTGCGTGTCAACCCCTCCCCCCAAAAAAATCCTGCAGAGCCAGTTGGGAATGACCAAATCCCCTCGTTTCCCACAACATCAAATGACACTACAATGTTTCTTTGGTCTGGAACTTTATTTGGACTCCAACCTGAATGTGTGAGAACGAAGCAGAGTTTCACACACGGCTAAGCCCGAATAGGAGCTGGCCTAACTTTGGCTTTTAGTGTGTTGCGTGTGTGAGCTTTCCTGTTGCAGTTCTTCCAACGAAACCAGGTTACGCTAACTAAATCTAAGGGATACGCTATGCCCACCTATTGGCTAACATGTCAGGCTAAAAGTGGGAAGACACGGAAATTAATCCCTAGTCAACAACAACAATACACACACAGTTGTCTGCTTCTCGTTTTTGTCTATTAGCCTACCTGACAATCTTGCCTTCAAGGATACAAAACCTGTGGAAACTGCTACACTAGGAAAGGATGCAACACTCAAGGGGAAATACAGGTAGTCCGCAATTTAGGACCGCAATTGAGCTCAAAATTTATCCTGCTAAGCGAGACTGTTAAGCGGATTTCGTCCCATTGTCCAATCTTTCCTGCCACAGTTGTTAAGTGACTATTGCACTCATTAGTCACATGGTTGTTAAATGAACCTGGCTTCCTGTCATGCCCTTGTTGAGTCTGATTCTGAGAGATTGAGCAGCTGACAGGGAGTGGGAGTGTGGCTCTGGTGGTTGTGGAGGAAACGGGGGAAGGGCACAGTCCGGCTGGGCATTCAGAGGAAGATCCAGGGCCATTCCCTCTTCATCCTAGGGCACGCAGGGAGGAATGGAGAAGGGAGCAACATGACTTATGGGAAAGGGCCCTGATCCCTTTCATTAGTTGCAACTGGGAGAACAGGATATAAGTAGAGCGTTTGCATACAGTTCCTTGCTGGAAGCAAAGCATGCATTGTCTTTGTCAAGGCTTATCTGGGTTTTGGCATCCTCCCAACTATGGGAGCTGTGTTATCTTTTGAAAATCTGCAATTTATCATCCTGGTTTGCCGTGTTAATTACTTCAGTGTGATTTGTGTTTGTCTTTTAATTTCTAATTGTCTTTACTTTGGGTTCGGACTGCATATCTTTCCTTCATAAACTGTTTTTGGAAGAGTTTGATATCCAGCTGAGGACAATTGGACATTAGGGGCCAAGCTGGAGGCGTTAAAGAGAATTTATTCTACTTTTGTGACTTTGTTATTTTTGTGTCACACCCTGGGTCATCCCCACTTCTCTCTCTCTCTCTCTCTCTCTCTCTCTCTCTCTCTCTCTCTCTCTCTCTCTCTCTCACACACACACACACACACACACACACACACACACACACACACAGGGAACACTGCAACTGTCCTAAATATGAGCCAGTTGCCAAGCATCTGAATTTTGACCATGAGGGTGCTCCTGCGATAGTCATTAAGTGTGAAAAGCGTCCGTAAGTTGCTTTTTTTCCCCAATGTGATTGTTAACTTTGAATGGTTGCTAAGGAAACTGCTTTAAGTTGAGGACTACCTGTATCCTTGAGACAGGAGGAGGAGAGCCACAGCCAAGGGCAGGAATCAATAGGTCACTTTTTTTCAGTGCCCTTGTTAACTTTGAACGGTCACTAAACGAACTGAGGATTATTTGCCGTTATTTTTGTCTGTCCTGAATCGCTTTTCCTTCAATTTCCCCCAGCTTTTACTATTTAACAAACCTTTACCCTTCATCGTTTTCTCTACTCTATTCATACATTTTATACAAACCTACCATCTCTCTTTCCCCTTTAATACTTGCTTTCCTTTAAAATGCAGGCATCTTCCCTATTAGATGCTTAGCAACCGCCACTGTCATCCAAACCTACTTTCTCCTTTGTTGTTTCCTGTTAATTGACTAAATGATGCCCTTTTTTTGTCCAAAGTCACGTTCTTTTGAAAACAATTTGTGAAGGACATCTGCTAAGGGGGGACTAGAGCTATTGAAGATGGAAGGGGACAGTGGTGGGATTCAACAAGTTTTACCACCGGTTTGGTGGGTGCGCTTTGCGCACGTGCACCAAACTTTGCAGGCACGTGCACAACACAGGCTTTGCACAGGCATTCCAACTCACCTCCTGCAAGCCTGCATTCTCCCGGTCGCTTCAGCAGCTGCCACACAACACTCTGCTGTGCCACGCAAAGCAGTCGTGCTTCAAGTTCAGAGGATAAAGGTAAATATGGGAGCCCAAGCGTATGGGTGGGCCTAACACAGAGCAGTGGAGAAGACCGGTTCTGTCTCCGCTGCTGATCGCCGCTACAGGCTCGGTAGAACCGGGCCGAACCGATAGAACACCACCACTTGGAAAGGGATGAAATCTTCCTCTCATCTCATTTCTGCCTTCTCTTAACAGAATGGGGGACATGCAGGCCCTGGCATTATCATGAAGCCTGTTCAGATTTACCTTCCCAGATTGTGGGAATCAGTCAACCATGGTTCACAATCAATTAGAGGTAGTCCTCGAGTTACAACCACAATCGAGCCGCAAATTTCTGTTGCTAAGCGAGATGGTTGGCGAGTTTTGCCCTATTTTTGCAACCTTTCTTGCAACAGTTATGTCAATCACTGCAGTTAAGTTAGTCACGCGGTTGACTTTGCTTGTCAAAGTCGCAAAAAAGGGATCCCAGGATAGTGAAACCATCATAAATACATGTTAGTTGCCCATCATCTGAATTGTGATCATGGGACTGGCAACAATGATATGAAAAACAGGTCATAAATCACTTTTTCCGATGCCGTCAAGTACTGTATCCTGCAATATTCTATTCCAGAACCTTCTCTCTTTTGTAATCTACCATATATACACACAAATAAGCCGAGAATTTAAGGCTCCAAAACGTACCCAAAATCAGATTTGGCTTATCCATTTGTATATATGGTTAATGCATTGTAAAAATTACTCATATATCTCATAGAGGCCCATCTGTAACTAAGGAGACCCTTGAATTTTTCAACCAAACTGTCATGAAAAATGCAGGTTGGCTTATCGGTGAATGGCACGTTTTTCAGTGTTTTTTCCACAGAATTTAGGGCCTGTTTACTCACACATGGGCTTACACATTGAGTATATATGGTACGTCTACATTCTGAAAAGTCCAGCACATCTTTTCCAAGCTTAGCAACTTTTCAGAGGTGTGGACTTCAACTCCCAGAATTCCCCAGTCATGACTGGCTAGAGAATTCTGGGAGTTGAAGTCCAAACCTCCTAAAAGTTGCTATGGTTGAGAAACATTGCTCAAGCAAAGGGGGACAATGGGCCCCCAATTCAAACCACCACCTAGCCACCAGAAATCATATGCACTGGCATTTCAAACTGGGGATAACTGGACACAATGCAATCTGCACTGATCATCATAACGGCACCATTGAAAGGAAGTGCTAATTTAGCGTGTCAATCCAAACACTAGAAAGCCATTTTAAAAAATTTGACACAATCTTCAAGTTGGATTTTAACCATACTGAGGAGGGGGAGAGAAAGAAAGGGAAGGAAAAAAATTAAAGTCCATAAAAAAGGAGTCCCCGAGCCCTAGTCCCTGGCATGGCACCAGGCCATGGCATGCCAGAAATCTGGCTGTGCCAATAAGCGATGCCCGATGCAGGAAGCACTTTGAAACTTCACACCCTCTGGTCCATGGAAAAATCTCTCTCCATGGAACCAATTCCTGTTGCCCAAAAGGTTGGGGGCCACTACTACAAAATTCATTTTAGTTCCTCGAAACTAAAGTTTTTGTCCACCTCTGGATTTTTTTACCCCCACCCCAATTTTTCACAACCAGCTTCTAAATCCAAATCAATAACTCAGCCTTTCTCTTTCGGAGACCATAGAGTTTTCACTTATTACCTGCAAGTTGCCCAATAATCACAGCTAACTTGCTCCTGAATATGGGGGATCTACAGAGCTATTAAATAGCTAAATTACAGAAGGGGGGTGGGGATCACACTAATAATTGAAGGCTCAAAATATGCTGGCTCGGGGCCTCGGGGAAGCCATTTTAATGAGCAGCTAGCTTCAAAGCTCTTCTCTTCCGCAGAGGCTTTGCTTTCTTCCTAAAACTAACTTGACAATCTAAACCTCCATCCTCTGTACTACCCTATTTTTTTTTTCTCTCTCCAGCCTAACTCTATCTTCCAAAACCACCACATTTAAATTCTATAGCTCGACTTCCTCTCTACTCCCACATCCGGCCCCCACAAGCCAGGCTGCCCAATTCCAATACCTTTTAGGGACTAGCGCCTTGACTAGTCATCTCATAAGGAATAAGGCTAACTCCGCCACAGTCACAGAGGGGACATCCTGCCCATGAAGTCGCTAGGGCCCTGCTCGGCTCCCTCCCACAAGCCGCCCACGCTGTAACTCTCAGCCAAGTGATCCTTCTGATGGGTGGTCAAGGCCGAATGGGAACCGAAGCTCCTCCCGCATTCGTTGCAGATGTAAGGGGTGTATATGGAATGTGTCCTCATGTGCCGGGTGAGTTTGGAACTGGAAATGAACCTTTTCCCGCACTCGGTGCAGCCATACGGCCTCTCCCCCGTGTGGACCCGCTGGTGGGTGTTGCGAGTCGACAAATGGCTGAAGCTTTTCCCACACACGTTGCAGAGGTACGGCTTCTCGCCCGTGTGGATCCTCTGGTGCTTGCTGAGGTTGGAACTGTAGCTGAAACTCTTCCCGCATTCGGGGCAGCTGTAGGGCTTCTCGCCCGTGTGGACCCGCAGGTGCTTCGTCAGATCCGAGTTCTGCTGGAAGCACTTCCCACAATCCGGGCAACCATAGCCGTACGGCATCTCATCCATGTGGATCCGCTGGTGAGTGACCAGGCCCCGGTGCTGGCTGAAGCAGGACCCACACTCGGCACACACGTAGGGCATCTCACCCGTGTGGGTCCTCTGGTGGATCAGCAGGTTGGAGCGCTGGGCGAAACATTTGCTACATTCCGGGCACTGGTGTGGCTTCTCCCCTGAGTGGATTCTCTGGTGCTTCAAGAGGTTGGAACTCTGACGGAAGCATTTCCCGCACTCGGGACAGGGGTACGGCTTCTCCCCCGTGTGGATCCGCCGATGGATGGTAAGGCTCGAACGTTGCGTAAAATGTTTCCCACAGTCAGGGCACTGGTGCGGGCTCTCCGCCGCGTGGACCCGCTGGTGTTTGAAGAAGGCCGGGCTTGGGCGGAAAGCTGTCCTGCTATCGGGACTTTGGAAGCTCCTCTGGCCCAGCTGGGCTCTGCCTGGAGTCTTAAACCCATTTTCAGTAGTTCGGTTCAGGGCCTTCTCAGCATGCTCCCCGTTGGAGTTCCCCAATTCTGAAACAAAAAGGAAGAAGAAGCTTTACTTGGTGGGTCCAGTAACACTTGGGATCCAGCCACCCCACCCCAACCCCCCGCAGTCGTTTCCTATCTGGACTACTACAGTGTGCTCTACCTGGGGCTGCCCTTGAAGAGTGTTTGCAAGTTGCAACAGGTCCACAAAGCAGCGGTATGGGAAGCCTTAGGTGCTTCACATCATGCCCATGTCACACCTGTCATCTGAAAAATGCACTAGTGTAATGATATATGGCAGTGGTGGCTAACCTTTTTGAGCTCCTTTGCCAAAAATTGAAAGCAATGCGCATGGGGGGCTCCACGCTCCCTGTGCATGCGTGTGCAATCCCCGCCGCCTCCGCCCCCTTACCTGCACCGCACCTCCCAGCTGATTTTCGGCCTTCCAGAGGCTCAAGGCCAAAAATTGGGCCCGTTTCACCACTTCTGGTATTTCCAGAAATACAGAAAGTGATGAAATGGGCCTTTTTTTTCAGCCTACAAAGGCTACAGAGACTTCCCTCGTGCCTTTGGGAAGCTAAAAAAGGCCTCAAACAGGCTGAAAATCAGCTGTAAGGCCCGCACATGTGCAGTGAGGTAAGTTTGCCTGGGGCTTGCGTGCCCACACAAATGTCTCTGCATGCCACTTGTGGCACACATGCCAAAGGTTCGTCATCACAGATATATGGGAATGAAGGAATAGGACAACTCGACGCGGCCATCTTTGTGCAACCAACTCACTGTGGGATAACTTGCGATGGACAATTTCACACAAGGTAACTCAACGTGATAAATGTTATCTGCCACTGTTTCTCTGACATTAGGACAAAAATGGAAATAATAGCAATAGCATTTAGACTTATACCACTTTACATTGCTTTTACAGCCCTCTCTAATTCCCAGAATTGTCAGTACTTCTGAATTTTGGATGGGAATTCTAGGCCTTGGCGTCTTCACAACCGTGAAGTACAGTTGTTTGAGACAGTGATCTTACAGCTTCCAAAGAACCAAAGGAAGGAAATTCTTACCCAGGATTCTGGCATCTTGCTTCATCTCTCGGTGAATCCGCTTCAGCCCAGCACCCACAGGAGATGGTTTCATCTCAGCCCAGCTCACTACTTGAGTTCCCCGAGTCTGAAAGATGAGCAGAAAGCAGGGGGAATAAAAATCGATGGTTTTTTTTTAGTTAATTAAAAATCAGGGTTTTTTTTAATTTAAATTGGATGTTTTTATTTAAATCAGATTTTTTAATTTAAATCAAATTTATTTTAATAAAATGCTTTTGGAGAAAAAAATCTATCTGAATTTAGTTTTCTATTTAAGATACATTAATAATTTAGTTTATTCAGCATAAAATGGAGCTTAGTCATGTAGCATGAGACTGTATATTCCGCAATATTTTCATTTTTGGTAAACTCATTCAATGAATCCAAGCTCTGCAACCTGAGATAACATGCACTGCATTGATGCACCCAGACAATTTCACAGTAACCATGAGGTAAATCATCAAACAAAGTTCAAGAATATTCCTTTATCCCATTGTTTTACAAATCTATGTACTATAAACTGTATGACTGTTTGAAGAGAAATGCATCTGTACCACCAGACTCTAAGTGTGAGCAAGAAGGGCAAGCAGTAAAAATGAAAGTGAAGCTGTCTAAGCAGCTTATATAAATCTTCTATGTATATAAAAGCGAAATATCACTCACGCATCAAAAAATCTCCAGAACTGTAAAGCCTACGAACTTGAAATTTGGCACGTATGTTTCTCTTGGCTTCTAGCTGCTAAGAAAGGATTTTTCTAAATGACCATCAGAGTATTAGTATTTTGTATATTATTATTAAATGCACTGATGCTAAGGAGTTCTACTCCCCCTCCCCATCTGAAAATAAATCTGTTCCAAATGCAAAACACAAGCACAGGAGAAGAGTTTCAGTTTCAGAACAGCAACCAGCTTTAGTACAGAACAGTTGAGCTAAGCCATGCCAAGGCTCCTTGCTGTCTCTTCCTTGCTCACATAGCAAATACTGTTTCAGTTTCCAAACAGTCCTCAACTCTCTCACACATTGACAGGACGCTGACCAGATGAATACTGATGGATGCTGGTAGGCAGAGGCAGAATTTTTTCCCCTCATTTTCCTCCCCCCAAACTAAGCCCAATCACATAGTTTCGTAGCAAAGCACGGGTATAGAGCTAGTATGTAATAAGACCTCTTCCAGGAAAATGCAAAACAACACTTAAATTCATCACCGCACAACCATTTTGCACCAAGGACAAGGCAGCTTAGCTCTGTCAGTCATATACCTGTTTCCCCTTTCTTTCGGCCTCTTGCTGCCTGATCAGGAAGGCCTCCGCCAGGGGCACGGCTTGGGCACACGACTCCGGGCCATGTTCCCGCACCCAGCTCTGGATCTCCTGGGGCAGAAGAGTCAGGAACTGCTCCAGGACCAGAAGGTCTAACATTTGCTCCTTGGTGTGTTTCTCCGGCTTCAGCCATCCCCGGCACAGTTCCCGAAGCTGGCTGCACACCTCCCGGGGCCCCCAGGCTTCGTGGTAGCGGAACTGCCGGAAGCGTTGGCGCTGCGCCTCCATCCGGAGGGCATCCCCTTTCAAGATGGCCGCCTTGACTTTGGCGTATTCGCCTTGGTCCTGGAGACTGAGGCTACTGTAGGCTTCCTTGGCTTCGCTGCCCAACACGGGCACCAGGCGCGCCAGCCACTCTCGGCGGGGCAGCTGGCAGGTTCCAGCCAGGCGCTCAAAAGAGGCGAAAAAGGCTTTGTTGTCCCCCCACGGGGCAGGTCCCTCGGACAGCTGCTGGTGTCCCTCCCCTAGAGGAGAGGCCCGGAGCGCAGCGAGGAACTCCTGCCATTGGGCTTCCCAGAGTTCGGGCAAGTCCTCCCTGGGCTCCTGCTTCATTTGCCTTGGGGCAGCCCAATTCAGGAACTCTCGAATGGTGCCCACTTGGAGGACGCGAGGCAGTTTTCCAGCCCGGTCCACTCCCTCTGCCCCTCGGGGGCTGATGGTTTGACGCTCTTCCACTTTGACCCCTCTGTGCCTTGGGAGGCCATCCGTTCTCCTGGCCCTCTGTTCAGCTGCCATGGCCTTTCAAAAAGCAGGCGTCACTGACCACAAAATTTGTAATTTCAGTCAGCCTTGGGCCAGAAGCTTGCAGGAATATCCCAGAATTTCTCTCTCTAATACAGCTGGTAGTTCTCTCCAAGATTGGAAGGCTTTTAAAGAAGCAGTGAGCTATGCGACATAATTCAACAGCGAAGTGGCACTCTCTGAGGAGAAAAAAAAAAAAGGAAGAATTTGAGAAACTGTCAGCCCAACAAAAATACCAGACCAAGAATGATTTCCCCAGGTGGGCTAAAACTGAAACTTTTCTAGATGGTCCTCGACTTAAGACAGTTCATTCAGTGACCAGTTACATCATCATTGAAAAAAAAGCGATTTGCCTTCATTGAAAGTGATTTAGGGCTGTCTGTCACACTCACAACCATGGCAGAATCCCCACAATGACGTGATCAAAATGCAGATGCTTCACAAATGACTTGTATTTATGATGGTTGCAGTGTCTCAAGGTCATGGGATCGTTTTTTGTGACCTTCTGACTAGCAACATCAACAGGGAAGTCAGATTCACTTAACAACTACATAATTAACTTAACAACTATAGCAAGAAAGGTCCCACTTAAAAATGTTTCACTTAACAACAGAAACTGTGGGCTCAATTGTGGTCGTAAGTCAAGGACCACCTGTACTGGGAGTGGCTATTGCACCACAGTCTTCCAAGTCTGATTGTACTGTACCCACTTCCTCCTTATACCCATGTGAAGTAGAGAGGTGAGCCTTTTCTGCATCATTTTTGCCTTCTTTTTGCCTTGTCTTCTTCTGAATTTGGTAACAGATCTGGCTTTTCTCTGCCAAGATCAAGATAGAGATTTATTCAGTAACTTCCTGATTCTTTATAGCCATGATGGCAAACCTGTGGCACGCAGAACCATTTGTGTGGGCACGCAAACCCCAGCCAAACTTACCTGCACTGCGCTTTCCCAGCTGATTTTCGGCCAGTTTGATGACATTTTCAGCCTCCCGGAGACTCGAGAGAAGCCTCAGGAGGCCGAAAAACTGGCCTTCTGGAAATACCGGAAGTGCCTGTTTTTCGGCCTCCAAAAGGCTGCAGAGGCTTCCCTTGAGCCCCTGGGAGGGCAAAAACAGCCTCTCCCAGGCTGTAGAGGCCCTCCAGAGGCTTCCCTCGAGCCTCTGGGAGGCAGAAAAAGGCCTCAAACCACCCAAAAATCAGCTGGGAGACATGCACATGCGCAGTGCAGGTAAGGGGGGGTTGCGCTCGCATGCATGCAGGGGCGGGGCAAATTGCATTGTAGGTGCCAGTGCACACACACTTTCAGTACCATCACTGTTTAGCCATCACTGTTTTATAGAATTGCTACACAGATGATCTCAGAAGGCTTTTCAGCCCAGGCACATCCAGTTGCAGGTAGTCCTCGACTTACGACCACAATTGAGCCACAAAATGTATGCTGTTTACATGAGACATTTGTTGTGGTTTTGGCACTGTTTTACCACCTTTTCTAGCCACCATTGTTAAGTGAATCACTGATGTTTGTTAAATGTTGTTGTTCAATAGATCTGGCTCCCCCATTGATTTGCCTTGTGAGAAGGACACAAAAGCTGACCCACAGACACTGTGACCGTCACAAACATGAACCATGTTACTAATTTAACAACCGAAGTTGTTCGCTCAACAACGGTAGGAAGAAAAGTTGTAAAATGGGACAAAGCTCACTTAACAAGTATCTCATTAAACAGGAGATGTGTTGGGCTCCACTGTGGACATATGTCACAAGATAGAGACTCCCAAAACATGTTGCCACTTCCTGACAGGACAAAAGTTTTAATTGTCATCAGAGATTCAAGCACATTGGGAGATTGTAGCAACATTGCTTATAATGAACTAGTTGCACACTTTACAATTGTGCATGGGAGGTTCATATTAGACAATATATGTGCAGCAGGGTGAGGAAACAGGATGGAAGTGGAAGATGAGATGGATAATTAAGATTAAATAAAGGCGTCTATAGCTGTATAGATATGCATCTACATTAGAAATAACCCTGCAACTTTTACAATTTCATTGTAAACACAACTTTAAGGAATGCACTTTCATCCCAAGGCTACCACAACCTGGCCTGCTACTCACAGGACCCTTGATATGCAAATATTAAGCTGGCAATAAACATAAAACAAATAGAACTAAAGAGCTTTCACCTGTTAATCCAGGCAGATCAAAGCCATCCTAACAGACCTAGCTGCAGGAGCCAATTCAAAGAGCTGGAAAACCTGCAGGACTGGCACCTGACTTTTCTAAACTGAAAAAAAGTATTCAACTCCAAATCCCATCATCCCCATCATTACAATTTCCTATCTACATAGATATCCCCCCCCCCCCCCGTGCTTCTTTCTACACTTTCCTGCAAAGAGGGGATGCCACTGCACAAGCCACCCTTACTAAATGGCCGGCCTTTTTGCTTGGCACAGGATTACATAGACCACACTCCACTGACAGCAAGGAGATAGGTGCTGTAGTCCATACTAGCCACAAAAGCCCAGAACTGGGAAGCCAGCAGGCCTAGACCTCTAAAATTGCACGGGGGGGAGGGAGGGGAGGGCAGAATTACACTTCACTTGCTTCCTGGCCAAGATGGTGAGAAGATGGGAGTTGTAGTGCATCCTAGCCAGAGCCTGGAGCAGGGAAGCCAACAGACCCGGACTTCAAAATTGCATGGATTTTTGCAGGGTGCAAGATTACACTTGCTGATTCGCTCCTTGGCCCAGCAAGCGAGAGAATGGGAGTTGTAGTACATCCTAGCCGCAGAGCCTGGAGCGGGGAAGCCGCCCCAGACCCGGACTTTAAAAATTGCACGGATTTTGCACGGCGCCAAGATTACTCCCTCCCCCTGCCCCTGTAAGCGAGGGAATGGGAGTTGTAGTGCATCCTATCCGCAGAGCCTGGAGGCAGGGAAGCCATCCAGCCCAGAAAATTGCACGGGGCAGAAATTACACTTCCCCGCCAAGATAGTGAGAAGATGGGAGTTGTAGTGCATCCTAGCCAGAGCCTGGAGCGTAGAAGCCAGCAGGCCCCATCTTCAAAATTGCACGCATTTTTGCCCGGCCCAAGATTACATTTGTTCCCCACACCCCAGCACGCCAGAGGGATGGGAGTTGTAGTGCATCCTAGCCGCAGAGCTGGAAGCAGCTGGAGCCAGCAGGCCCGAATCTTCAACATTTTGCACGGCGCAAGATCACGCTTGCTCCCCGCTCCAGCGAACGAGAGGGATGGGAGTTGTCGTGCATCCCTAAGCCGCAGAAACCCGGAGGCGGGAAAGCCAAGCAAGGCCCGGACTTGGAAGACTTTGCAGCGACTGGATTCCTCTCCTCTCCGGAACAGGACCGGGGGCGGAAGGGGGGGGACACCGCCGGGTCCCGCTTGCATTTTCGCCCCTTCGCAGCTCTCGTCTTTTTGCAAAAGCAGCTCACCGAAATGGAGGGCGCGCGCTGGTCCAGCCCCTCCGGCGGAGCCCCACCGCCAGTCTCTCCCCCCCCCCCCCCCCCCCCCCCCCCCCCCCCCCCCCGACTTTTCCCCCCACTTGCACGGAGGGGGCAGATGAAAACAGCACAGGAAGGTGCGTCGGGTATTTAAATCCCCCCCCTTAAACCCCTCTCTTTCTCTCCAAGGCCCGGGGCCTCTCTAGCAAGCAGCCTCTCTCGCTCCCTTTAACCCACTGAGTGCCTCGCTCCGCTGAGCCCTTTCCCGAAATCAAGGCAGAAAGCAGAGGCGTTCTCTTGCGCTGGGCTGCAGGAGGTTTCCTCGTTTAGGATGGGATGGGAAAGGAATAGGAATAGGAATAGGAATAGGAATAGGAATAGGAATAG
>BLBF01000079.1:445439-472687 GCA_015471245.1 Laticauda colubrina | reverse complement strand
TAGGAATAGGAATAGAATAGAATTAGGTATAGTAATAAAATAGGAATAGAATAAGGAATAGGAATAGAATTGGAATAGAATAGAATTGGGAATAGGAATTGAATAAGGAATAGGAATAGAATAGAACTGAATTGAATTAGGAATAGAATAGAATTAGGAATAGAATAGAATAGAATAAGGAATAGGAATAGAACAGAACAGAACAAAATAAAGAATAGGAATAAGAATAGAATAGAATAACAGAACAGAACAGAACAGAACAGAACAGAACAGAATAGAATAGAATAGAATAGAATAGAATAGAATAGGAATCTAGTCCAACCCTCTGCTGAGGCAGGAAACCCTATGTACCATTTCAAATGGCTGTCCAACCTTCTTAAAAACTTCCAGTACTGGAGAATTCACAACTTCTGGAGGCAAGTCGTTCCCCTGATTAATTATTCTGTCAGGAAATTTCTCCTTAGTTCTCCTTAGCTTATTGTTTGTTGTTGTTGTTTTTTTTTAAAAAAAAAAGAAAAACACATTTATTTATTTCTCCTATTTATCCATAGGCTGTGATCTTTCGAGATTGTGGCTCTGAAGGACGGATGGGCGGGCTGGCGGGAACGAGCCTTGCAGGACATATTTGGACACGGGCAGACCGGGGCAGTTCTCGTTCCTTGCGATTTGTGAATTTTGTGCGTCCGTTGACACATTTCTCAACCTCGGGCAACTTTTGAGTCGGGGGACTTGAACCCTTCCCCCCCTCCCTCAACCCCAAGTTAGCTGACTGGAGTATTCTGGGAATAAGACCGTGCCTGGGATACCGCATCCAGTTTTGGTCACCACATTAGAATAAAAAAAAGATGTTGAGACTTGGTGGGGGGGGCGGGGGGAAGTGCAAGTAAACAGCTCAGCCACAACTCCCATCGTTTCCGATCGGCCGGGGATGCTGGGCTTGGGGATCCCTCCTTCCCTCCCTCTCCGCTCTGGGGCGCGCGTAAAAGGGGTCTCCCGTGCGCCCGCCAGGGGCTTCCCCCCCCCCCCCTCCTCTCGGCAAGCCGGCGCGGCCAGCAGATGGCTCCGGTTTCTCGGGATGGCCGAGGCCTCCCGAACGAAGCTCCTCTTTTCCGCCTCTCTTCCTTCTCCCTCGCTCCCCCGCTAGGCGACCTCGGAGGGGCTGGTCTTCCTCGAGGCCGAGGCTCGGAGATCCGGTCTATGGAGCCGAAGAGCCCGCGCCTTTCGGGGGGAGGCTTTGGCGCTCGGTCTGAAGCAAACGGCCGAGCAACGACGGGCTTGGCGACGGGGGTGGCGGGTGGGAGGTTCAATTGCGTCCCCTTCCCTTCGAATTGGAGCGCGCGGGGCGGGGGGGGGGGAGGGGGTTGGACTAGAAGACCTCTGAGTCCCCCTCCAACTCTTGAGATCTTATGATTCTTCCCCGCCATCCAGCCAGCCGAGGCGTCCTCCATCCTTGAGGGGAGCGGAAAAGAGGCGTCCGAGCTGCTGCAAGAAGGTAAACCGACGGCCTTGCTTCTGTTGCATGCATCTCTCTTTCCCACCTGCTTTTTCCAAGAAAACGATGGATTTGAAATAAAATGAAATAAAATAAACAATAGCAGGTTGGATGGTTAAAACATCCTTCCTCCCAGGGGAGAGTTCTGGAGGAGCAACAATTGGCTGGGGAATTGTGGGAGTTCACACAACTTAAGTTGCTGAGATGGAGAAAGACGCCCCTGAGGTTCATCTTATACAGGTAGTCCTCAACCTACAACAGTTCCTTGAGTGACTGAAAAAAAAAGTGACGTAACAACCTTTTTTCCACACTTATAACCATTGCAGCATCCCCATTAAAATTAAAATTAAAATCCAGGTGCTTTGCAACTGACTCCTATTTACCACAGTTGCAGTGTCCCTAGGGTGATGTGATTCCCTTTTGCGACCTTTTGACAAGCAAATTAATGTGGAAGCCATCTTACATACGAGGTGAGTTGGAAGGGACCTTGGAGGTCTTCTAGTCCAACCCCCTGCTTTGGCAGGAAACCCCATACCAGAGGTGGTATTCAGCAGGTTCTGACCCGTTCTGGAGAACCGGGAGAGGAAATTTTGAGTAGTTTGGAGAACCGGCAAATCCCACCTCTGACTGGAAAGTTTACGGTATCCTTCCCCTGCCGCGCCCACCAAGTCACACCCACAGAACCGGTAGTAAAAAAGTTTGAATCCCACCACTGCCCTATACCATTTTAGATAAACAGTTATCCAATCTCTTCTTAAAAACTTCCAGAGTTTGGAGCATTCACATCTTCCGGAGGCAAATTGTTCCACTGATTAATTGCCAGATTAGATTAGATTAGATTAGGATTGGGATTGCAATGGAATGGAATGGAGGGATGGAAACTTTATTGTCACTTTAAAATGTGCACTAATCAGCATACATTAAAATGAAATTTTGTTGCATCCAGCTCTCAAAGGGTCACCACCTCCAATATATACTATATAAATATGATAACATAGACATAAATATAAAATTATGCAAATACAAAATTCTGAGAGTTAAAGTCCACTTATCTTGAAGTTGCCAAGTTGGTGAAACAATGATTTAGAACAGGGGGTCTCCAACCTTGGCCACTTTAAGCCTGGAGGACTTCAACTCCCAGAATTCCCTAGCCACTTGGCTAGGGAATTCTGGGAGTTGAAGTCCTCCAGGCATAAAATGGCCAAGTTTGGAGTCCCTTGACTTAGAAGGCTACCATTACCCTACCCTTGATATGGCTCTAGGTCGGGTGTCAGCAACCCACGGCTCTGGAGCCGCATGTGGCTCTTTGGGCCCTCTGCTGTGGCTCCCTGTTAGGTGATCCCACCACACTCCTCTCTCTCCCCTCCCAGTCGCTCCTCACCTGGCCTGAGAAGGTAAAACACAAAAAAACAGAAATGAGGGAGGGACGGAGAGAGAAAGACCCATTACCCACAGAAAACACCCGGAGCCACAAACTTGTATTGGGGGGGGGGGGGGGGGGCTGTCACGTGACTGGGTGAGAGTGATATTGAGTTGGCTACGGCCACTCAGGTTTTGAAATTCCTGGTATTTTCTGTGGGAAACTGATCTAAATGGCTCTTTGAGTGTTTAAAGTTGCAGACCCCTGCTCTAGATATACAAGAAGTCCTTGACTTACGACCACAATTGAGCCAAAATTTATGTTGTTAAGTGAGACATTTGTTAAATGAGTTTTTCCCCATTTTACAAACTTTGTTCAGTGAATCACTGCAAGTGATTAAGTTAGTAACACAAGTTGTTAAGTGAATCTGGCTTCCTCACTGACTTTGCTTGTCAGAAGGTCACCAAAAGTGATCCCATGGCCCTGGGACACCACAATCGTTATAAATATGAGGCAGTTGCCAAGCATCTGAATTTTGATCACATGACCATGGGGATGCCACAACGGTCTTAAGTGAGAAAAACAGTTATAAGTCACTTTCTTCAATGCCGTTGTAACCTCAAATGGTCACTGAACGAAGTGCTGTAAGTGAAGGACTACCTGTTCTTCATCCCAGTGTCCCATTCCTAATTTTGTAAAATGGAAGAGAGTGTCATAAAATATTTCCATGGTCTTTTTATTTTTTATTTTATTTTTAAATTTAATTTTTATTGCATTTTCCACCAATACAAACCATATTCTCGGATTCCACAGAAGTTTGACATCTACACATATTCTTATTTTATAGTTTCTACAGTATTTTACACATATCAATCAATAACTTATCTCTATCTATACTGATTTATCTATTTGTATATTTAACATATTTACATATCTACGCACCACTCTTTGAAGGTCTCTTCTAGTTAATCTTCACTTATTGTTTCTTACTTCTATTTTCTAACCATTCGTACCACTTATGCCAAATTGAGTAATCATCGGAATCCCCCTTTTCTTTCATTTTTAGGGTAAGCATATACCATTTCTGCACATTCTTTAATTTTTTGTAGAACTAGGTCTTCTTTTGGAATTGTAGGTCTTTTCCACATTTGTGCAAACGCTATCCTGGCTGCAGTCAGTGTATGTAAAATAATGTATTTTATCTTTTTGGGGTAATGATCTCCAATTATTCCCAAGAAATAGAATTCTGGTTTGAGTTCAAGTTTATATCCTATAATTTCCTGTATCCAATCTTTAATTTGGGGCCAATAGGTCCTGGTCTCGGGGCATAACCACCACATGTGGTAGAAGATATCGTCAACTTGCTGGCATTTCCAACATTTGGGACTAGTATCTAGGTATATTTTGGCCAGTCTTGCAGGGGCTAAATGCTACTGGTAAAACATTTTGTATAGATTTTCTTTATATGCTGAGGCTGTTATTAACTTATAGTTTATGTTCCATAATTCTATAGTCTTTTTAGAGTTACCAACAGAAAGGGAAGGAGAAAAGGGTTTGCTTGGAAATCGAAAGTGCATTCCATAAATACTTTTCAAAGATAGTAACTAGGTGACTGAAGTTTCTGGAGTGCAAAATTCTAACTGGAGAACATGATTGATGGCTCTTGGCTATAGATATGTCCCATTGGAGAATATGAGTTATGATACACCCAGGGGTGAGGGTGGAGAAACCAGGGTCAAGGATGACAATGAATTATGTGTCTCAGAGTCGGTTGCACCCAGGTAGTGCCGGACATGTTAACTCCCAATAAATCCTTTTGAAGTTTTGGAAGTTTGGCTCGAGACTCATGATTTAATTGGAGTAACTGCTAGAACTCTGACAGAGAATTTATCCCGGCTGCTTTCTGATTTCTGACATTTTTTCCCACCAACTTCTCCATGAGGAAACCTTAACTGTAGTTAAAGACTTTTTTTCCTCCCTGTAATTGAAATAGGAGACTAAAGGATGGCGGGCCAAGCCTTGTTTGAATCAGATGGTTTTTAGCGAAGAGAGCAACTGGTTTTTTCAAAGAATAGCACCCCCTCAACCACGGCACCCCACATGACCTCCCCTTTTCTCCCTGACAGATTTGGCAAAATGATGTGTGTGTTTGTCTTTGGAACCTTCCCTCCTCCGGGAGGAACAGAGATGGTGACCATGGAACCTTTTCAGGTAGCAGAGGGGTTGGGGCCGGGGGGGGGACGACCGAAATATGTCGCGCTTAATAAAATGAAGCTCCCAAGGGAAACCGTGGCCCCAATCTTTACTGTCCTCCTTGCAGGCACCGCCGTTCTCATTTGAAGAGGTAGCTGTGTACTTTACAGAGGTAGAGTGGACACTCCTGGACGCAGAGCAGAGAGACCTGTATTGGGATGTCATGCAAGAAAACTACGAGATGGTGGCTTCACTGGGTAAAAATTCCCTCCCCAATCCAGGAGTGGCCTTCAAAAATTTTAGCAATGGGTTCTCTGCCTGCTTTCTGGGTGAGGGTGGCCATGGTGGGCGTGGCCTAGTTGGCCTCCTGCACATGGGGGGGGGATGTTTTTGCCCTCCCCAGACTCCAGAAGCTCTCTGGGAGCTAAAAAAGAGCCCATTTCCTGCTTTGGGAGAACTTTCTGGGAGGCCCATTTTTCACCCTCCTCAAGTCTCCACACACGCCCTGCACTTACTTGCATCCAAAACGGGCTGTTGTAGGGACACCTGGGAAGGGTGGGGAGGGATAGGCGGGGCCAGCGAAGAGTGGGATTTGGGGGTTCTCCGAACTGCGCACACTCTTAGCTAGGGGCTCTCCCGAACCCCCAGCAGCCCAGTCCTGTCCCAATCCATTTAATGGGGCGCAAATGGGAACTGCAACAAAATGATGTGTATGAAGCAATCTCCCTGCCAGCTGTACTTGTATAGGTAGTCTTAAGTTGCCCACTACCACTTTAAAAAGCCTTAGTAAGGCCACAGCTGGAATACTGCATCCAGGTTTGGTGACCACGTCACAAAAAAGATGATGAAATTTTGGAAAAAGTGCAGAGCAGAGCAACTAAGATGATAAAGGACCTGGAGACTAAAACATATGAAGAATTTGGGTTTGGCTAGTAGAATAGAATAGAAATAGAATACTTTTTTGGCCAAGTGTAGAGTTTTGAGAAAAGAAAGACTGGGGGGAACATAATAACAGTATTCTGGCATTTGAGAGGCTACCCACAAAGAGGAGGGGGTCAACTTATTTTCCAAAGCACCAGAGGGCAGGACAAGAAACAATGGCTGGAAATTAATTAGGAAGAGAAGCAACCTGGAATTGAGGAGCAATTTCCAAACAGTGGAGAACAGTTAACCAGTGGAGCAGCTTTACTTTCAGAAGTTGTGGCTGCTCCATCACTGGAGGTTTTTAAGAAGAGACTGGACAGCCACTTGTCTGAAATGGTATAGGGCCGTGGTGGCGAACCCGTGGCATGCATGCTGGGAGTGGCACGCAGAGCCATTACCGCCAGCATGCAAGCACTCGCCCAGAAAAGGTCTATTGTGCATGGGCGCGTGCCCCGCGCCCCACAGCTAATTGTTGGATATCTGGCCTGCATGCACGGCAGTGCGCAGGAGACACTCACCAATACACAGAAATGTTCATGTGGGGGGTTGCATGCGCAGAAGCGAGCAGCGCGGGTCACGTGGTTTGCGGGTGAATGCGCAGGAGTCATGGGGGGCCCTGCGCGCATTGCCTTTTGGGTGATGGCACACAAGCACAAGCAGGCAAGCGGTGCGCAATTATCGGCACGGGAGCCCAAATAGGTTAGCCACCACTGGTATAGGGTCCCCAGAGGTTTGGACTAGAAGACTTCCAAGGTCCCTTCCAGCTCTATTCTGATTGATTGACTCTGCACCTGTGGACTATGCTGTCTCTTATCTGATCATTTCCTGAGACTTGTAAGCTTCCCTTAAGCATGCAAGCCGGCAGGGTGACGTTAGCCCAGTCACTCTCTTTCAGCTCAATCTCACAGGGTTGTTGTTGACAGGAAAATAGGAGAAAGAAAGATGCATTAGGTACATTTGTCACTTGGAGATTGGATGATGACAATGAGAAAGAGAGAGAGAGATTGAGATTTTAAAAGGTCTCCCATTCTAAAAGGGATAAAAAAAAATCAATATAGGTAGTCCTTGATGTATGACCACAACTGAGCCAAGCATTTCAGTTGCTAAACAAGTTAGTTGTCTAAGTGCCTTTTGCCCCATTATAACCTTTCTTGCTGCAGTTGTTGAGTGAGTCACTGCAGCTGTTTAAGTTAGTAACACATTTGAGAGGTTAAGTTAGTAATACATTTGAAATGCCAGTAAGTTAGTTAAGTGAATCTGGCTTTCCCCATTGACTTTGCTTTTCAGAAGGTCCCAAAAAGCCACCACATGACTCCCAAGACACTGCAACAATCATCAATTGCCAAGTCAGTTGCCAAGCATTTGAATTTTGACCGTGGGGATGCTGCAACAGTTGTTAAGTGTGAAAAAAACTCACCAGTTGCTTTAAATGTTCCCTAAATGAATGATAATAACTTGAGATGTAGTCATTTCTGGCTTGAGGCTCCTCAACAGATAGAGTAGAATTATTTATTGGCCAAGTGTGATTAGACACACAAAGAATTTGTCTTGGTGCAAATGCTCTCAGTGTACATTAAAGAAAAGATACATTCGTCAAGAGTCAAGAATCATCAGGTACAACACTTAATAATAGTCAGAGAGTATAACAAGCAATCAAATCATACTAGGAAATAGTCCATATAAATCATAAACAGACAACATATAATCAGAGTCGGAAGGAACCTTGTAGGTCATCTAGTCCAACCCCCTGCCCAAGGAGTAGACCCTACACCATTTCTGACAAATGGCAATCAAAACTCTTCTTGAAAGTCTCAAGTTATGGTGCTCCCACAACTTCCAAGGGCAAACTGTTCCATTGGTTGATAGTTCTCACTGTCAGAAAATTTCTCCTTATTTCCAGGTTGAATCTCTCCATGTTCAGTTTCCATCCATTATTCCTTGTCTGGCCTTCAGGTGCTTTAGAAAATAGCTTGACTCCTTCCTTTCTGTGGCAGCCCCTCAAATATTGGAAGACCACTATCATGTCTCCCTCTCCTTCTCTTCACTAGACTAGCCAAGCCCAGTTCCTGCAACCATTCTTCATGTTTTAGTCTCCAGTCCCCTAAATCATCCTGTTGCTCTTCTCTGTAAGGATACAAGTGACAAAGTTGCAACCATACAGTCACAAGTGGAAGGGGAGGTGATAAGGAGTGATGAGAATATTAATAGTAATAGTAATGCAGACTTTGTAAATAGTTGGACAGTGTTGAGGGAAATATTTGTTTAGCAGAGTGATGGAGTTCAGGGAAAAAACTGTCCTTGTGTCTGGTTGTTCTGGTGTATAGTGCTCTATAGCGTCATCCCAACCATTTTTAAAAAAATACAAAGTTCCCTTTCATTTGTGGGATGACCACAATTACCTGAAATTGGCAAGCATTTCCTAGATTAGTAGCCCCTGTCCAAAACATTTTGTTTTGCATTGTTTTTAGAAATCAGTCTCTTTAAACATTCTTACTCTTTGGAAGATTCACTACTCTTGGTGTCTTGGTTGTGGGTTGCCATGCATTTAACTGACATCCTTATTTTCTCCCTCTTTTGTGTATACTTGTGTGTGCATGCACGCAATGCAGCTGTTGCAATCCCCAAGCCTGAGCTGATCTGTCGTCTGGAACAAGGAGAAGATCCATGGATCCCTTCCCAAGCAGCTTCAGAGGAGAAAAAAATCCCTCTCAACATTTTTGAGGGTGAGAGACAAAGAGAGTGAAGCCGCGATGAGCTTTGGGGCTAAATGGACGCGGTCAGATCTTCTGTTGTCCTGATGTTCTACCAACAGCTGTGGTGGCATCTTCAGAGGCCAACTGAGCTGCTTTGTGGTGTGCCGCTTGGCAGCCCATACACATCTAATTTAAGCTGACTAGGCTCTTGTATATGAAGCTGGCCAGCAGGTCTCTGATTGGTCCATATCTCAGAAGTCCCCCAAAACTGGTTCCTGATTGGTTCTTTGTCTCCAATTTGGTCCATTGTTGATGGTCTCTTTTGCAGTGTATGTAGATATTGTTTATGTCTATGTGTCTATCAATGGCTGATTTATCAGAGAGCCAACCTTTCAGGAATTCATCCATTGTATATTCATCAACGCCAACTAATAGTTAGAAGACACTATGAAAACTCTAATTTCACAACATACAGACAGACTTAATCATAGTTTCAAATGGGAAACTGTTGAAATCATCCTAGATCAAACCAAGTCCAAAAACTCTTAGACAAGCCCTGGAAGATTGGCACTCTGACAAATTGGCCCTCAAAAAACACATAGACATAAACAACATCTACAGGCTGTGCAAAAGGGATCATCAACAAACAAAAAAGGAACAAAAGCATCACGCCAACAATCAAGAAATAAACACTACCCCAATCAAGGAACTGCCGAACAAGCTAACAGTAAACAGCCCAACCAAAGAACCTTCAAGGCCACCCCTACTAACACTGACAGGGCAAGCTGTTAGAAAATAAATTGGAAGCAAACCCCATTCCTTACTAACACTGATGATGTTGATTAGTTTACGTAAGGAAATATCTGCAAGAAAACAAGCAAGCTGAGGGAACACCAAGGAGCCCTCAGATCAGACTGTCGTTTCTCTATCCTCCTTTGTCATTTGTTCAGGGATGGCCACAAAAGTGTATAGGTGTGTGGGGGGGAACCAAGATGACAGCCAAGGCTATATGATCAAAGGTCTCTGATAACAGATAACAGATAATCAGAATTGGAAGGGACCTTGTAGGCCTTGTATTCCCCGTTAGGAGAATGAGTGCACTCAGGGAAACATAATGAGAGTGGTGATGAATAACACACAACCAGCACACGGATAAACTGAATAGTAAAATGTAAGTTTTACTTCCTGTAAACAGGTAAACAAACTCCAACAAACAGTCCAAATCATACACAGTGGAAGCAGTTAGTATTCAAAACAATCAGTCCAGGGATAATCCAAAAATGAAGTATTTTTCTTTACCAGTATCATAAACAAAGTTCATCTTGCGAACAGTTGCAAGACTCACAGCAATCTAAGCAGAATGACGATCAGGCAAACAGGAAATGCAAGAAGAACAAATCAGATTTCTGGCTCCATCTTATGGCCGTTGGAGGAACCTCAGCCAATCACAATTTCAACATTCTCTTAAAGATACAACAATATTAAATGACTATCCTGGTTTATATATTGCTAACCCAACTGTTAGGTGATTATCATTCCTAACACCATCTAGTCCAACCCCCTTCGTGTATTGTAATTCAGGGGTGGTACCCTAAAACTGCACACTATTGAGCCAAATTACTCTAGAGTTAGGAATCAGAGAGAGAACTTTTCCCCCTACTTGTTCCTTAGCTCATCCTCCTTTCTCTTTTCCAGGAAACAATTTTGCTTTGACTTCTCCCACTATGCCAGCAAGCGAGGTGATCGTGAGGGAGATCAAGGAAGAAATCACAGAACCTGAAATCTTGGATCCAGAAGATCCCCCATGGGCTTTGCTGAGGGCAACTCCAGAGAACCCTTCCTTAGTGTCAGAAGCCCGGTGTGGCCTGCAGAGACAGTGGGAGCTGCAGGCCGGGCACATCTGGCGGGAGCCTTCCAGGCACATAAGGGCAGCCAGTTCCAAGCACTCCATGTTCCACGTGGGCCGGAAGAAGCTTATGTGCCCAGAATGCGACCGGTGGTTTCACTGCAAGTCGGAATTCCTGCTCCACTGGCGGACCCACACAGGGGAGAAGCCCTTCGAGTGCCTGGCCTGCGGCAAGCGCTTCATCCAGAGCTCCCACCTAAGTGCCCACCGGCGCATCCACACAGGCGAGAAGCCCTATGAGTGCCCCAAGTGTGGGCGGAGCTTCAACCGGCGCTCCACCCTGACGGAGCACCTGAGGATCCATACCGGGGAGAAACCGTACAAGTGCCTCCAGTGCGGGGAGAGCTTCCGCTGGAGGCCCTACCTCACCAAGCACCAAAGGGTCCACCTGGGCAATGCTGCCTACAGAGGCCTCAACAACAGAGAAGCCATCTTCGATGTCTCGTCCCGCCCTGAGCCTCTGGGAAGACTAGTGGGCAAGTCTGCTTTTACAGATTACTTTAGAATAGAGTAGAGAATAGTAGAGTAGAGTAGAGTAGAGTAGAGTAGAGTAGAGTAGAGTAGAGTAGAGTAGAGTGTAATGTAATAACAGAGTTGGAAGGGACCTTGGAGGTCTTCTACTCCAACCTCCTGCTCAGACAAGAAACTCTATACCCGTGATGGCGAACTTATGGCATGCAGAGCCATTTGTGCCAACACGCAAGCTGCAGGCAAACTTACCTCACTGTGCATGTGCGCGCCTGACAGCTGATTTTTGGCCAGTTTCAGGTCTTTTTCGGCCTCCGAAAGACTTCTGCAAGCTTTGTAGGCCAAAAACTAGCCCCATTTTGTCATTTCCAGTATTTTCGGAAAAACAGGAAGTGATGAAACGGGGATAGTTTTTGGCCTACAAAGTTGCAGAAGCCTTCCTCAAGCCTTTGGGAGGCCGAAAAAGGCCTAAACCAGCCTAAAATCAGCTGTGAGGCACAGTGCAGGTGAAGGGGTGGCAGGGGTGTGTGGACGCAGGCGTAGGAGGCGTAGGGGGCACATTGCCTTCTGGGTGCTGGCACGCAAGGGTGGAAGCATGTGTACAATTTTTGGCACAGGAGCCCAAAAAGGTTAGCCACCACTTCTCTATACTATTTTAGGTAATGGTGGTCCAATCTCTTCTTTAAAACTTCCAGTGTTGGAGCATTCACAGCTTCTGGAGGCAAGTTGTTCCACTGATTAATTGTTCTGTCAAGAAATTTCTCCTTAGTTCGAAGTTGTTTCTCTCCTTGATTAGTTTCCACTCATTGCTTCTTGTCCTGCCCTCAGGTGCTTTGGAGAATAGCTTGACTCCCTCTTTTTTATGGCAGCCCCTGAGATATTGGAACACTGCTATCATGTCTCCCCTAGTCCTTCTGTTCATTAGATTAGACATACCCAGTTCCTGCCACCGTCCTTGCAGCTCCTGTGGTCTCCAATAAAAAGAGATAAACCTTCGATGAAGACTCATCCCTTTGAACCCAGGGAGCTGACAGGCTGAGCTCTGCAGATCAAACCTTCAAATCACCAACATAAAGGAGCCCTGGAGAACGTCCCTTTCTCATTTTCCAGGTTGAAATCCTCACAATTGAAAGTAGCTGAGTTTGAGAAACATTGCTGAGGATTTGAAACCCTGATAAGAAACCCTACTGGATTAAAAATAAATTGTCAGATTCCCTTTTCACCTCTAGGGGTGTCTTATCTTTTCCTCAATGTCAGGCTTGGGAGTTTGAGGGTTCTACAGGGTATCTTAGACTGTTCTCTGTCTGTGAAGATTCTCAGTCATCCAGGTCTTGGTTGTTCCCAAAGATGCTTTTTTTAAAAAGAGTCACTTGGACTTTCTGGTTTTTCCTCGAAAACGTTTCACTTCCCATCCAAGAAGCTTCTTCAGCTCTGACTGGAATGACGGGGAATGGAAGGATTTCTACTCCTTCCAGATAGCTGGTCATTTGCATTCTTTTAGAGAATCATTGAGGCCACCTGAAGGTTTATCTGTGTCTATCAGGGTCACCTGAGTGATGCAAATGGGTGTGGAGCCTTCTTGGAACTGTTGAAAGGACTGTGTTACAGACTGGAGTTAGATGATGTTATATTCCTCCCCTCTGTTGAGAGAGGGCTGTTCAATTTTGACATAGATGGAGTCTTTGACCCCTCTTTCAAACCAATGGTCCTCTCTGTCCAAAATGTGGGCTTTGCTATCTTCAAAAGAATGGCCTTTGTCTGTTAAATGCAGATGGATTGCTGCATCTTATCCTCTTGTTCTCCTGTTATCCCAACTGTTGGTATCCTAACACTGTTCTCTTCTGGACACATAGCTCTGCTGTTATTCTGGGATCTGTTGGATCTCCCAGTTTAGAAGTCACTGCCCCAATTTCTCCTGCCACTACTGGGACCACCTTGGCTTTTCCTTTCCACATCCTCTCCTTCAGTTCCTCCTTCAGGCCCTGGTACAACTTCTTACACTCCTTCACCCTGGTGTTGTCCCTTGGTCCCTTGACACCATTAGATCTTATCACCATCTCTGTCTTCTGTTCCTTGTCTCCTGCCCCGATGACAGGTTGACTGGCTTGTATCTGGTCGTCCATCTGTATCTGGAAGTCCCACAGGATCTTGGCGCTGTTATTCTCTGTGACCTTCTATAGAATCTCCCATCTGGATTTGGGAGGATCTAGCGGCCCATACACTGTGCAGATGTTCCCTTACAAAATGGAATTCATTATTGGCCAAGTGTGATTGGACAGACAAGGAATTTGTCTCTGGTACATAAGTTCTCAGTATACAATGCCAGCTACTTGGTTGTGCCATTCAGTATTTGTGTGTTTGTGTACAAAATTCAATTCAATTCCATATAATATAAAATAAAATAAATAAAATATATTATAATAAACTAATGAAATAAAAATAAAATAAATAAACTAATAAAATAAATAATAAACATACAGTATAATCAATAGAAATAATAAAATAAATAAAAATAATATAATAAAAGAAAAATAAAAGAAAATAGAAATAAAAACAAAAGAAAACCAATCAAAATAGATAAAATATACATATAGATACATTAAAGAGTTACATAATACATAAAAGGAAATAAATACATAATACATAAAAGGAAATAAAATACATAATACATAAAAGGAAAAACAAAACCATTGGGATAGGAATAGAAACCTTGTGATACAAATACATTTAAATCAGCTGCTGTCTTCGCCTTAATCTTCCCCTCTCCTCCAGCAGGTGGTGCCATCGAGAGTGGCGCCCCAGAAGCGGAGTCCCTGCGTACTGCCTCTGCCTTATCGAAGCCGTGCAGCGGGGTGAAGCCCAGCCCTGAGATCTGTGGGCTCAGCCGAGGCTCAGGTGGGCCGCCACTCAGGCGGCCCATAAAGACTGAATCAGAGCCGCTCCCCGGTGGGAATGACGTCACCGACATCAGCCAAATCAAGATCGTTCAGGTTGAGAAGCAGCACGCGTGCCACGACTGTGGGAAAGCCTTCCAATATAAGTTTGAGTTGGTGAAGCACCGCCGGACCCACACGGGGGAGAAGCCATTCGAGTGCCTGGCCTGCGGGAAGCGGTTCTTCCAGAGCACGCACCTCAACGCCCACCTACGCATCCACACGGGCGAAAAGCCTTACCAGTGCCCCAGGTGTGGGCGGAGCTTCAACCGGCGCTCCACCCTGACAGAGCACCTGAGGATCCACACCGGGGAGAAGCCGTACAAGTGCCTCCAGTGCGGGGAGAGCTTCCGCTGGAGGCCCTACCTGACCAAGCACCAGAGGATCCACCTGGGAGATAATGCCTACCGATACTTCGACAGCAGGGACAGCCTTTATGACAGCTCTTCCTTCCCAGAGCATCAGGAGGAGAACCAACCAGGTAAGCAGGTCCTTCAGGGTAGCTATTGGTCTTCCCAGCTAAACCAGAGAAGAAACACAATCAAATGAGCTAAATCTACTTCAAGGGATCCCAACCAATGGTGGGATTCCAAAAATTTTACTACCAGTTCTGTGGGCATGGCTTGGTTGGGCGTGGCATGGCTTGGTGGGCATGGCTTCGTGGATGTGGCAGTGGAAGGATACTGCAAAATCTCTATTCCCTCCCCACTCCTGGAGGAATGTTACTGCAAAATCCCATTTCCTCCCCACTCCACTAACCTGCTTTCCAGCTCCGTTCTCCTGTGCAGGGCAACCAAAGAGGACCCAGCCAATCAGCTGGGACTCAGCAGGGCAGAGAATACATGGAGGTGGGGCAAGTCAGAGGTGGCGTTTGCCGGTTCTCTGGCAGATATTTCATCACTTGACTGGATACCATCATCGGTGCCAGGGAGTATGGGCACTGGTCACCCCAGTTTATGTATAGTAGCTTGCCCTACCAATATTTGTTTTCTGTTTGGTTCTTCCTTGATTATTTATTTTATTTATTTGTTTTGTCAAGCATGTTTTAGATAACAGATAAAATTAGGAACATGATTATGAGTACATGAAATGGGTACAAATAAAAGGGGGACATTAGGACAGAGACAGTAGCCCCATTGGTGTTCTTATGCACACCCCTTACAGATCTCTTGGGAATGGGGTGAGGTCAACAGTAGACAGTCTAAGGTTAAAGTTTTGAGGGTTTGGAGAAAAAAAACCAGAGTCAGGTCGCGCATTGACCACTCTGTTGCTGAAGTTGTATTTCCTGCAATTGAGTTTGGAGCGGTTCATCTTGAGTTTGTATCTATTGTGTGTTCTTGTATTGTTGTGGTTGAAGCTGAAGTAGTCACTGACAGGTAGAACATCGTAGCAAATAATTTTATATACAACGTTTAGGTCGGACCAAAGGCGGCATAGTTCCAAGTTGTCTAAGCCCAAAATTTCAAATCTGTTGGTATAAGGTATTCTATTGCGAGCAGAAGAGTGGAGGACTTTTCTCATGAAATATGTCTGGACTCTCTCAGTTGTATTAATTTTCGATATGCAGTGCGGATTCCAGGCAGATGAAAATGTCTGCACTACTATTTTACTGTTAATCTTCTCATCACTCCTTATCACCCAACCCCTCCCACTTGTGACTGTATGACTGTAATTTTGTCGCTTGTATCCTTACAATCTATATTGACTGTTTGCTAGTATTATTTGATTGCTTATTGTACCCTATGACTATCATTAAGTGTTGCACCTGATGATTCTTGACTCTTGATGAATGTATCTTTCCTTTTATGTACATTCAGAGTATTTGCACCAAGACAAATTCCTTGTGTGTCCAATCACACTTGGCCAGTAAAATAATTCTATTCTATTCTATTCTATTCTATTCTATTCTATTCTATTCTATTCTATGAGCTGTATTCGAGAATTGGAGAATTGATTAGGATATTGTTTTCTGATTGATTGTTTGTCTTTTGTACTTTATCATTGCTTATTTGAATATTAGTTTAAAAAGAAACCATATATGAATCTTAACTGTGTTCTGTGTTTTAGGAAAATCTTGCTGAAACACTAACCAAAGACTCTTGGGCTATTAGCTTACATCTTAAGATATAAGATTCATATTATAAAGATTCAAGGTTTTGATTTTCATTCTGCACCATTCTTCTGCCTGTTGTCTGTCCAACATCTGAACTTAAGAGTATCCAAAATGCTCGTCCATTTTTGGTCCAGAACATCTGGAGGATATCAAATGCAGCATGATAAACAATGCACAAATAGTAAAATCATTTATCCCAATGACCAAGCGTGACCGATGCAATCATGGAAGAATTTGTCTTCCCTGCCAAACCCCCAAGTAAGATCTGTGAGTGCTTTGCGAGGACAGAATAATAAAACTATGTGGAGGAAATTGGAAAACTGAAGGAAAAGAGGAAATAGAGGATTTCAAGCCATCCAACTTGTTGGAAATCTGAAGAGCAGCATTCTGCCATTTTCCCCCTTTGTATCTTTGAAGCACTTCTCTACTTGATGCATTTTTTTTTTATTCTGTTTTTCCTCCTTGCCAGAATATTTAACATCCACTCCAGATTTAATCTCCCAGCGAGAGCCATGGTGGCTCCAGCGCTCAGAGGAAAGGGAGAATCGAGAGAGCCGGAGTCTAGGCAAGGGACAAGTTGAACCCTCTCGGATCCTATCTGAGGGAGAATCTGAAGGCCACAAATCACCCACCAGCCCTGCTCCCCCTTACAATGGGACAAGACCCAGAGATGCTTGTGAGTTGTTCTTTTATCCTTCCAACCAACAGATGGGGCTTAATATGTCTGGAATCTGGACTGCTTCACTTTAGGGTGGGAAGGGGATGTCCAGAGCAAAGTTTTAACAGATTTAACAGATAATGACAGCTGGAAGGGACCTTGTAGGTCATCTAGTCCAACCCCCCCCCACCCAAGCGGGAGACCCTGGCCTACACCATTTCTGACAGATGGGAATCCAGTCTCTTCTTGAAAGTCTCAAGTGATGATGCTCCCACAACTTGGTTGAGTTTGTTGCCAAGCATTTGAAATTTGATCACATGACCACAGGGATAGTGCAACGGTCATAAGTGCGAAAAATGATCCTAAGTCACTTTTTTCAGTGTCGTTTGAATAGTTACCAAAGGAATGGTTGTAAGTTGAGGATTATCTGTAAGTTAGTAGCCCAGCTAAATCACACTTTCCAAGCATTAAAAATAACCCACATCAGCAACAAGGCTGGTCATCTGAGTTTTAGAAAAGACCTATAGGGTGGGGATAGGGGTGGGCTTCAAATATTTTAGCAAAGGGTTCTCTGCCCAGTTGCTGGGTTAGCGTGGCCATGGTGGCCATAGCCTAGTTGGCCTCCTACACCACAGAAGGAAGGGGCGTTTTTGCCCTCCCTGGGCTCCAGAGGCTTTCCTTGAGCCTCTGGGAGAGTGAAAACAGCCTCCCCAGGCTCCAGAGCAGTGGTGGTATTCAGCCAGTTCGCACCAGATTAGGCGAACCGGTAGCAAGAATTTGGCATGGGTCGCCAAACCGGTAATAAGTTCTGGCTGGCCACGCCCCCCACCCGGTCACCCTCCCGCCCGATGCTCGCTCACCCCGCCCACCTGTCTGACATTCGCCTAAGGTATCTCTTTGTTTCCCTCCCGATGATGAGCTGTGCCGGGATTCCCCTTGCTGAGGCCCAGGAAGGCAAAAAGTGGAGGGAGGAGCTCAGCCCCCCCCCCACTCCATTTTTTGCCTTCCAGAGCTCTCTCAGAGGAGCCTTAGGGGAGCAAAAAGCCCCCCCCCCTTAGGCTCTTCTGATGGTAGGAAGCTCCCAAAACGGAGCTTGGAGAGGTGCTGCGTGCCCCTCCCATGCTCTGTTCCTTTTCTTCCAAGAGCCCCAGAGGAGCCTCAAGGGAGCAAAAACCCAGAGGCTCCTCTGGGGCTAACAAGCTCCCAAAAACGGGTGGGGGCTGCAAAAAAAAAAAAAAAAGGCACGCCCACCCAGTCACATGGCCACGCCCACCAAGCCACACCCACAGAACTGGCCGTAAAAGTTTTTGAATCCCACCACTGCTCCTTGAAAGCTCTCTGAAAGCCGGAAACGGGCCCATTTCCAGCCTTCCTGAACTTCCGGGAGGTCCATTTTTCACTCTCCCTGAGCCTCCATGGGCACCCTAAATTTGCCTGCATGCAAAACGGGCCGTGTGGAGACTCTGGGGAGGGGAGGGTCAGGGATGGGATCCGACTGGTATAACTACCGGTTCTGTCGCTCTGTGTGAGTCGCGCGAATGCAATTTACGACCTACTGAGCTGCCCGTAAGTCGAGGACTACCTGTAATCTGCATATACAAAAAGTGAAATACCACTCACGCATCATCACAAAATCTCCAGAACCGTAAAAACCTACAAACTTGACATTTGGCACATATGTTCCTCTTGGCTTCTAGGTGCTCACTAAGAAAGGATTTTTCAAAATGACTATCTTTTGTGGTTAAATGGCAGCAGGTGCAGATGGCTGAGGAGAAGGAGGACTCAGATGAGGGACGAGGACCATTAGGAAGTGCACTGCTGCCTTCAGAGATTGTGGGGGCTGGCAGCAGCAGTGAGGAGGTTCCCAAGGAGCCTGTGCCAAGTGCGCATGCGCGTAGGATTGCTGGCAGGAAAGAGCAGCTGCAGCAGCACAGGTGACTCAGGAATAAGGCTGCAAGGCTTCTTCCTTCAAAAAGATACAAGCCAGCTGTGAAACGAACGTTCTTTGCAGAAGGCAAAGACGTTTTGAAACTCCAGCTTCGTGGACATTCCAGTATCTTAGCTGGTATTTGAAGAGTCATGTGTTGTGAAATATTTCTTATCTGTGATTCTTGGCAGTCTCGCACAGTTTTGGCAAGGCTTGTGTTTATCAAAGTTAATTAGTTTGCAGCAGCCTTTTAACTGGGGATTCGTAAGAATCATTAAAAGGTTTCTGTTTGTGTTTGTTTTATTGGAAAAGGGTTTGGGTCAGAATACCATCAGAGCATTATCAGAGCATTCGTATTCTTATTATTAACATGCTCTGATGCGAAGGAGTTGTACTCCCCCTACTCACCTGAAAAGAAATATGTTCCAACTGAAGTTGAGCTAAGCCACGCCCAGGCTCCTTGCTGTCTCCTTCTTGCTCACACAGCAAATACTGTTTCAGTTTCCAAAAAGCCCTCAACTCTCACACACTGACAGGATGCTAGCCAGATGAATGCTGATGGATGCTGGTAAGCAGAAGCAGAATTTTTTTCCCCTAATTTTCCTCCCCAGAAACTTGCCCGATCACATAGTTTTGTAGTGAAGCACATGTACCCTGCTAGTGGACAATAAGTTCTCAGTTGAGACTCTCCATCCCTTCAAGATGTTTGAACATCTGAATGTTCTTTCTTACTAGGTGACAACGTGACGGAAGAAAACTTGGCAGAAAATCAGCCACAGGGTGGCCTTATGATAGGAGAAGGCGGTGGTGTGTTACCATGCAGCTCTAAAAGAGATGGTTCCCTGCAGCCCAGGGGAACTTTTAAAAGCAGAAACACTTGAGGAAAAGAATGGACTGAATCCGGTTCGTAGGATCGACGGACTTCACTTAAAAACCCAAACCATCCTATTAGGCTTTGTGGCTTTTTTCTCCAAGATGGTGGCCTTCCCCATGGATGGCATTTAATTCTCATAATTCTCATGAATGGCCTAGCTGGCTGGGGAACTCTGGGAGCCAGAGGGCTACCCATTTTGAACAAATTAGTTTATGGCTGTAGAAACCATCCCAAGAGATCCTGGGAAGGTTTTTGTTTATTTTAACGAGTTGGAAAAGGGAGAAAGGCATGGTTTTGGGATCTGTTTTGTCTCTTGCATTGCAAAGGTGTCCTTGAAAGCTCTGTTTGGGCCATAGCTTTTTTTAAAACACTGGCAGGAAGTCATCTGATTGTAACATGAGGAACAAATTAACAGAGTTGGAAGGGACCTTGTAGGTCATTTAGTCCAACCCCCCACCTAAACAGGAGACCCCATACCTGTGATGGCGAACTTATGGCATGTATGCCACAGGTGGCACATAGAGCCATTGCTGCGGGTACGCGAACCCCAGGCAAACTTTGTACATGCGTGTGTCTCCCAGCTGATTTTCGGGCCTTTTTCGGCCTGCCAAAGGCTTGAAGGAAGCCTCTGCAGGCTTTGCAGGCCAAAAAATAGGCCCGTTTCATCACTTCCTGTATTTCCAGAAATACCAGAAATGATGAAACGGGCCCATTTTTCAGCCTGCAAAGCCTGCAGAGGCTTCCTTCAAGCCTCTGGCAACCCGAAAAAGGCCTCAAACAGACTGAAAATCAGCTGGGAGGCACAGTGCAGGTAAGGGAGCAGTGAGGGGGGGAATCGTGTACACATGCACAGGGAGTGTTGGGGGGACCCCAAAAAGGTTAGCCACCACTACCCTACACCATTTTGACAAAGTCTCTTCTTCTATGCTCCTTCATACAAATAAAGATGGAAACATATATATCAGGGGTTCCCAAACTTGGGCACTTTAAGACTTGTGGCATAGCTGGCTGGAGAATTCTGGGAGTTGAAGTCCACAAGTCTTAAAGTAGCCAAGTTTGGAGGCCTCTGATATAGATTGTTATATGTCTATGGAGATTCTCAGTCATCCAAGTCATGGTTGTCCCAAAACTGCTTTTTTTTTTCAAGAGGCAACTGTTCTTTCTTTGTTATTTTTTCTTTGAATATATTTTGCTTCTTATCTGACAAGCTTCTTTAGCTCTGACTGGATGGTGGGGAATGGAAGGATTTATCTTCCTCGCACACAGCTAGTCATTTGCATACTCTAGAGAGTCCTTGAAGCCCTTTTAGGTTGATCTGTGTCCTCAGGGTTGCCTGAGTCCTCAGGGTTGCCTGCTAATGGTTCCTGCTGGAGTTTGCAATTCTCATCCAAGAAGACAAAACTTCTCATCCAAGAAGATAAGTGAAACTTCTTCAAAGAAAAACTAGCAAAGAAAAACTATTGCCTTTTGAAAAAAAAAAAGCACCCTTGAGATATATGGTTATATTTTAGTCTGGAGAAATCCAGATAAACCTGCGCTGAAATGGAGCAATGGATTAGAGAGCCAGGGTGGGTAATTAATTTTCCAAAGAGTCCATATGAGAAACCGAGACTGTTGTGGAGGGCCAAACCAATAAGGTTCTGAAGGTACATAAATATGCATGGATACACACACTTTTTTTTTTTTAAATAGTTGCTTTTAAAATCAAAAGCAATCTACACAGGCCAGGCAGGGACAACTGTTAGGAATGTAAGTCACCTAACAGTTGGGTTGGAAAATATATAAACCAGGATAGACATTTTAATACTGTCTCTTTAAGGGAATGCTAAAATTGTAATTGGGTGTGGTTCCCCAAATGGCCATAATATGGAGCCAGAAACCTGGGTGGTTCTGTTGTTGCTGAGAGTGTTGCCGTTCTTGCATTTCCCTACTGACTGTTGCTGATCATCGTTATTCTTAGATTTGATGTGAGTCTTTTACTGAACTGTTTTTGATACTGGACTTTGTTATTGGATTATCCCTGGACTGAAAACTGACTGCTTTAACCATGAATGACTTGGACTGTTTGTTGGACTTTGCTTAAACGTTTATTGGAAGTAAAAATCTACATTTTACTATACAATGTATCTTTGTGCTGGTTGTGTGTTATTCTTCACCACTCTCACTACGTCTCCCTGTGTGCGCTCATTCTCCTAACGGGGAATTACCTCAACACTGGTTTTGGGCCCAGGCCATTTCAGGATAGTAACCCACAATTAAACAGTAAACAGCTGTCTGTATACAGTTACTGTGTATTCACACTAACTCTCAGTTATCTGAGCCTGGTATGGCCTGGGTGGTGAAGAATAACACACAACCAGCACACAGATACACTGTATGGTAAAATGTAGGTTTTACCTCCAATAAACATTTAAACAAAGTCCAACAAATAGTCCAAGTCATTCATGGTTAAAGCAGTCAGTTTTCAGTCCAGGGATAATCTAAATATCAAAGTCCAGTATCAAAAACAGTTCAGTAAAAGACTCACATCAAATCCAAGAATAACAATAATCAGCAACAGTCAATAGGGAAATGCAGGAACGACAACACTCTCAGCAACAACCAAAGGGTCAGATGTGGTCTTTAAGGGGGGAAATACAATGCCCAGGTGTGTGCCTAAGAGGGAGCAGCTCGATTCCACATGACTGCGTCTCAGGCTCTCAGGCCCTCAGCCTGCATTTACAGCCAGGGGTGGTATTCTACCGGTTCAGATTGGTTCGGGCGATCCGGATGTTAAAGTTATAGCTGGTTAGCAGAACCGGTATTTCAACCGACCAGCTGGCCCATCCCCTCCCGCCCATCCCGGGAGTCTCCACGTGGCCCATTTTCGATGGAGGCAAGTGCAGGGTCCACACGAAGGCTCTGGGAGGGGGAAATAGTGGGCCCTCCAGAAGACTGGAAAGGTTCCTGTTTTGGCTTCCGGAGGGCCTTCAGAACACAGGGGAGATCATTTTCGCCCTCCCAGAGGTCCCGGGGAGGCCTGTGGACCCTTGGGAGGGCGAAAAACAGCCTCCCACAGGCTCTGGAGGCCCACCGGAAGCCGGAAAGAGGAAGTTCCAGTAGGCCCTGCCCAACATGGCCTCACCCACCCAGCAACTAGACAGCAAACTGGTTGCTGGGATTTTGCAATCTCACCCATTTACTTTCAGCATCTTGCTGTCATGTGGCCACATTTTGTGATAGCTTCGGGAGCTCTGGTGGCACGGTGGTTAAAATGCGGTATTCCAGGCTAACTCTGCCCACTGCCAGGAGTTTGATTCTCACCAGTTCAAAGCTGACTTAGCCTTCCATCCTTCTGAGGTCGATAAAATGAGAAAACAGATTGTTGCGGGGGAGAGGAGGAGAATAGGCTGACTCTTTAAACCGCTCAGAGAAGGCTATAAAGCATTACGGAGCAGTGTATAAGTCTTAAGTACTGTTACTCTTGAAACGGGCATTTACTTCTGATTTTTTGCAAAACTGGGCCACAATGAACCATTGGTTCACTTAACGACTGGAACATTCACCACTGCCACAAAGTCATACAATCAGGTCAGTCACGCGGGTGACCTTTTTTCAACCCTCACAACTTTCAATCATGAGGGACAGGCTCCATTACCATAAGTTTTAAGTGGAGGATTGCTTGTCTTTCCTCTTTTCCTGCAGATAGCTTCAGATAAGATCATTCTATCCTCTGGTTCCTGAGTTTGCCTTTGGGGAAGTTGACGATAGGGATGTAGAAAACAGCCCAGCAGATGAAAGACGACAGCATCCAGCGCAAAATCTTTTTATCCAGGAGAAAGAAAAGAAAGAAGGGGGGGGGGGGGCTTACAGTACTAAGGCCTCATGCAACTTTTTTAAAAAAACAAATTCAAAAAAAAAAAAATCTAGAGTGTTTTTCTTTCTGCTCCAGTATTAATGGACATTTACTCATCCAATTTGAACAGCTCTGAAGGCAGAGGGAAATGTCTTTAACCAGATTTAAAAAAAATACAATTTTAGTATTGCCAGAAAGACCTGCAGCATACAAAAAAAACTCCATTTTTTTTTTTTTCAGCATAAGGAAACTAAGAAAGTCCAAATTTTTGTTCAGGTCTCTGCACTCCCCAGATGTCGTCATTCCCATTTCCCAGCTTATGACCAGAGGGGGTATTCAGCAGGTTCTGACCAGTTCTGGAGAACTGGTAGTGGAAATTTTGAGTAGTTTGGAGAATCAGCAAATATCATCTTTCACTGGCCCTGCCCCCATCTATTCTCTGCCTCCCAAGTCCCAACTGATTGGCTGGGTCTTCTTTTGTTTCCTTGCACAGGAGAACGGAGCTGGAAAGCAGGTTAGTGAGGTTGGGAGGGAATGGGGATTTTACAGTATCCTTCCCCTGCCATGCCCACCAAGTCACACCCACAGAACCGGTAGTAAAAATTTTTGAATCCCACCACTGCTTATGACATACATAATAAGCAAGGACACAAAATGTGCCAGGAGTGCCCTAATTTTGACCTGGTAGCAGTTAAAGGACAACATTTAGCCTTGTTCCCTGACAAATATAAAAACAATAGATCAACAGAAAAAGAGGAATGTGGAGAATATGACAACAAACCCACCCCTCCCATTTTTGCTTTTCCTGTGCCATTCACACAGTGTCCTTAACTAACATATTAATGTTTTGAATTCTATGTTGATCTCTTTTTTTAATTGAGGAATTCAGGAGCAGGTTTTATAACCAGGGATGCACTGATATATTTCCAACCAGAGATAAAACTTTTTTAAAAGTTAAGAGAGGTCAGCTGTTTAAGGTGCCATTGAGAGCAAGGTTGTTAAGATTAAGGATGCATTTATGCCAGAGATGTTATTCAGCCAATTCTGTCAGGTAGTGGAAATTTTGAGTAGTTCAGAGAACCGGCAAATGCCACCTCTGACTGGCCCCGCCCCCATCTATTCTCTGGCTGGGTCTCCTTTTGTTGCCCTGCACAGGAGAACGGAGCTGGAAAGCAGGTTAGTGGGGTTGGGAGGGAATGGGGATTTTACGGTATCCTTCCCCTGGAGTAGGGCGGAAATGAGGATTTTACAGTATCCTTCTCTTGCCATGCCCACCAAGCCATGCCACAACCACCAAGCCACGTCCATACAACCAGTAGTAAAAAAATTTGAATTCCACCACTGATTTGTGCTCTTTCATGCAAACAGCAGTGCCAAGGGCTGAATTTGCACATGCTGAAAAACAGATTGGTTTCTTAGCCTTTGTAAGCCAGGGGTGGCCAATCTTAGCAACTTTTAAGACTTCAGCTCCCAGAATTCCTGATTCTTCCCTGGAACTGAAGTCCACAAGTCATGAATATAAAGATCTTGATTGTGAGATTGAAAAGTCAACAGCTACTCTGACCCCTATTACTTACACTCCCTCCTCCCCTCCCATTTTTGAACGTCTCTCTGTTTTTCTTTTTTGCCTAAGGAGTTTTATTGTCATATTTTACATAATCCAAATCTCCTGTTTGGTAACACCCTTGGAAATTTCTTCCTGTGCATTTCTTTCATTATGGTTCTCCAATTTAAGATAGAAATGAGAATGATCCTGCATTAAAAAATATAAAGTGACCTTGGGCATTGGGTGTGACTTTTATGGAGTTTGCATTTTTCTTGTCGAAATGAGGAAAGAGTTGGCAGTTGCCTTTTTTTCTGGGGTTTTTCCCAGCCTTCAGCTCTGGCTCTCCTGGAGGCCTCCTGTCCAAATACTAACAAGACTCCGCCCTACTTAGCTTCTTGAGCCCAGACATTCAGCCAGGTCCTGCCGCCTCCTGCATTTGTAGATATTTTTCTACAAAAAATCAGTTCCAGGACTTCCTCATCCTCAGTGAAAGTGAGGGTGGGGAGGTTGCATTTAAAAGAAGTGATTGTAGAAATGAAAAATCTCCCTTTTTGAATTTACCATGTTAGATGAGAATAAATGAAACATGAGCATTGGGGCTTGAGTTACTTTGCAATAGCAGACAAAGCATAAATAATTTTCCCTCCCATTTGAAAAATCTAAAATGGAATAATACAACTTAGCAACAGTTGCAATGAAGGCTAATGTTTTTGTGTATTGATTTATTGGCAGCTCTAATGGAGGGGGGTATACATACAAAGATGCACATTAATTTTAAGAAACTTTGACAATTAATTTTAAAATGGGGAAAGTGATCTAATGAGCCATTTTAACTGCTGCCTTTTTAGATGGTAGGGAATAGATCTTGAAAGTTCAACTAAAACTTAAAGCAAACTTTGTTTAAGGATTAACAGTTTACCATTTTACCATTCTGATCTAAATTCTTGCACTGTTAAGTGTCATTTTAATTACTATCAAGATTAGCATCACCAATCTGCTTTTACTTATTTCTAAACAGCCAAAGCTGTTTTCCACGCCTTAAAAGATCAAAATGGAATCAAGAACAAAGGGTTTACAGACTTTCCATTTTAATGGCAATATTTAAAAAAGGGTAATAATAACATTGAAAAGGTTATAGTATCTTTCCTCTTTCACATCCCAGTCTGCAAATGACACAACCACTAATACAATTGGATTTCTAACTAAAGTTAAAGTGCATTCAGAGAAGTAGAAATAACACGGAAGGTGCCTTTAAAGCACATCAGTCTCTGTGAATGTTTTCTTGAGATCATCCACCTCAACCCCCTGCTCGTTGTAGGCTCTACTATAACATCTTTGACAGGTGATTAGATAGCTTTGAATTCATCTTTTGGAGGAGGACTCACCACTTCATGGAGCAGTCAGTTCCCCTGACTCACACGATTGGAAAATTCCTCTTGGTATCTAGTTTGAATTTCCTTCCTTGCAGTTTTAACCTCTTGGTTATAGACCTCACCAAAGTAGAAGCTAATTATTCCCCTCCTTTTTCTGTATAACAATCCTGCACGCATCTAAAGATCCCCATGTCTCTCCTAGCTTCACTGGGTGGACTCTTTTCCTCCATTGCTTACAAGGCTGATCCAGGTCTCCAAACGGGATTAGCTTGAAGCATTGGAGGATACAGTACATAGCCTGAAACAGATAGGCCTCGACTTATGACTACAATTGTGACCCTTACCTGCACTGCGCCTCCCAGCAGATTTTCAGCCTGTTTGAGGCCTTTTTCGTCCTGCCAGAGGCTTGAGGGAAACCTCTGCAGGATTTGCAGGCCGAAAAATGGGCCCATTTCATCACTTCCAGTATTTCCGGAAATACAGAAAGTGATGAAACAGGCTTTTTTTCTGCCTGCAAAGCCTGCAGAGGCTTCCCTGAAGCTTCTGGCAGGACAAAAAAGGCTCAAAAATCAGCTGGGAGGCACACGCATGCTCAATGAGGTAAGTTTGCCTGGGGCTCACATGCCATAGGTTCGCCATAACAGACCTATACTTTAACCACTGCGCTAAACTGGGTCTCAGCTCAAATAAATAAGTCATATTATTAAAATATAGATTTTGCTTTTAGAGCATTTTGATTGCTTTTATTTGGTTGCTCTTTAAAGATGAACATTCTACTGAAGGGCCTGGTGGGAAGAAAGGCGTTCCGGAAATACTTTTTGATATTAAGAAACTCGGCCTCATGAGGTAACCTTGACTCCATCCTCAGTGGTTTTCCTCAGCCTAGTCTTCCATGATTACAACAAACCCTCCCCATTTTGAAATTTTCTCCAGAAGGAGCATCTCCTTGAAAA
>BLBF01000079.1:414549-435439 GCA_015471245.1 Laticauda colubrina | reverse complement strand
AACATACAAGCTTATCTCACTCATTTATCTGTGTGCCTATCTGACTAACGCTGCACATTCTGTTTAGCTTGTCTACCTAACCCTGGTTGGGGAACCCAGGCTTAACAATAGATGCTTAATGATGCTTCCTTGAGCCTGTCTCATCACACTGATGAGATTGTGCCATGTATGTTGAGTGGCCCTACAATGAACAGGGCATTTAATAAAGAGTTGTGTTTATGTTGAAATGTGTGGATCAATGATTACATTGTTATTGATAATAAAGGGCCATAGGTGTGGCACCTGGGAGGGTGGACCATACAGTCCCACTATGCTTGCACTGGAGGTTTATCTATCCCAGTTATTACCCATCCCAAAGGTATCCCTGCCCATTCCACAGCTATCTCAACCCATCCCACTGCTATCTTAACCCATCCCACAAGCATGCAAAGGGCTTAAACCATTTCTAAAAGTTTCCAGCAAGACTTTATTAAAAAAAAGAAATGAAGCAAGTGTGTGAATCAAAAATAGACTTTATTAACAACAAGCTATAAAACAAAAATGAGTCTCTGGCACTCCTCTTGGTCGCTCAGTCTCAGGGGTAAAGGGTGCAGGTGCTGTGGAGGTGGCTGGTGCTGGAGTGCTTGTCATCAGCTCCTCCAGAAGCAGAAGCAGCAGAAGCCCCAGCCCCAGAAGAGCGAGCCCGTGCTGCAGAAGCCCCAGCAGAACCAGAGTGAGGGCCAGGGGTCGGGATGGTAGCCCTGTCCCTCTTGCAAGGGCTGGCAGCAGATGGCTGAGGCTTGCTGTGCTTCCGCATGGTTGTGGGGTTGCTGGCTGGCAGGGAGGCTGGCAGGCACCAAGGCTGGCAGGAAGGCTTGCAGGGAGGCAGGCACCAAGGCTGGCAGGCAGGCTGGCAGGCAGGCTGGCAGGCAGGCAGGCACCAAGGCTGGCAGGCAGGCTGGCAGGCAGGCAGGCATGCACCAAGGCTGGCAGGAAGGCTGGCAGGAAGGCTGGCAGGGAGGCAGGCACCAAGGCTGGCAGGAAGGCTGGCAGGCAGGAAGGCACCAAGGCTGGCAGGCAGGCATGAACCAAGGCTGGTAGGCAGACTGGCTGGCAGCAATGCTGGCAGGCAGGCAGACAGCAAGGCTGGCAGGGAGGCTGGCAGCAAGGCTGGCAGCAAGGCTTGCAGGCAGACATGCAGGCAGGACAGGCAAGGCAGTCGATGTGTCTGGAAGCAGGTCTTTCCTCTGAATGGCAACCTGCTTCCGAGCTGCTTCCGTTATATCTGCGGGGCTGACGCAATGCATCCTCCCCGCATGCGCAGTTAACGCTCGGCATCCGCTAGGCTTCTGCTGTGCATCCGCTATGCATCCACTTCATCCGCTCTGCATCCGCTCTGCATCCGCTGTATCCGTTCCGCATCCGCTTTGCTGAGGTCCCCCGGAAGCCTTGCGGATGTGCCATCCACTCCCATCCGCTTCCATCCGCTGGGCTTCCATTCCGCATCCGCTTTCCATCCTCCCTGCGTCCTCCCCGTCTGTGTTATCCGCTCCGGTTATGCAAATTTTTGCCCCTTCTGAGGGCGGATAACAACGGATGGAACATTTTTCTTGTCCGTTGTGTCCGTTTTGCATCCGTTGGGCAGTGTGACAGGGCCTTAAAGAGATGATGACCCCTCAGAAACTACTTTTTCTTAGACTGTTCAGACGTGTGAAAGGATGTTGGTCTAAGGATCCTGGTTTTCCAACTTTTTGCCTCTGAGTAAACTATTTTCACTAAGAAAAGTCTGAGCAGTTTCTCAACTTCCTCAAGTTTAAGATGTGTGAAGTACAACTCCCAGAATTCGTTGCAATCCATACTTCTTAAATTTGCCGAGGTTGAAAAATAGTGCTTCAGAGTATCTTCTTGTGGACAATGAAGTTGGGGAGGAACATGGGCCAGTCCTGGAGTCTGGGGAAGGCTCTGCATCACGAGGCAGAGATGGGGCCAGGGCCATCTGACAGTTATTAGCTGCCTTTGGAGTCGGACATCAGTGAGGCAGAAGAACAGCTGGAGCCTGTTCCCAGTGGGCACATGTGCAGATCTGCCAGAAGAAGGGAACAGCTGAGGAACAAGGCCCGACTTGGGAGTAAAGCCACAGGTAGATGGTGAATGGGCCCTCCCATAGGGAATAAAAGAGGAATGAAAGGGGAGTGGGGTTTTGCAGGAGACAATTAAGTTTATTTGGGTGAAAATCTGTTCCTGCATTCTTGCTAATTATTGTCTGCTCCAGTGTGGCATCTGAAAGATATCGGCCTGGCAGCTCTCCAAGCCTGATAAAGGTCTATAATAGTGAAATATCTTGAAAGACTGTTAGCTGGCACCTTGCTGGAAAGGAAATTCACTGTAAACGAAGAGGTTTATGGGGATGAGGAGTCGGCTTCGTGCTGTTGGGGAAGCCTAGGTCAGAACATAGCTCTTGAAGAAGTGATAGGTGCTGTAAAGGATTTGGGGGAAATGACCCGCTGCAGAGGATATGTCATTAGCATGCACCAATTCCCTGATAGACCACCGGGGTCTCATCTAGGATCCTTCCAGAAAGGGGTGCTCCTTGGAGTGGCAAGAAAACCAGGTCTTTTGAGGCCTCAACCAGCTCAGGCTGCAGATAGGAACTGACTGGACAAAACACACTTGTTCCTATGCATAGAAAGCACGGGTGTCAGGGGGAAGGCAGAGCGAAGGGTGTCCTTACTGCCATTTCAACTTTTTCCATGCATGGGGATTGCCATATACTGGATGGAAGCAAGCAGGTCACATCCCAACACACATGCCAGGGGTGAGGATGGATGGACAGTAATCTCCCAGGTATTAAACCCAGCAGCTTGCTAAGACTGAACTGCAGCCCCAAAAAATGTTCCCCCCCCCCCAACTCATCTTGCTTAGTAAGACCTAGAAAACTGCATCCAGTTTAGGTCACCAAATTATATATATATAAAAAAAAAAAAGATGTTGAGACTCTGGAAAGAGCAACAAAGATGGTTAGAGGGCTGGAGGCTAAAACGTATGAAGAACAGTTGCTGGAATTGGGTACGGACAGCCCTAGGGAGTCCTTCTTCTTAGAGAAAAGGACTAGGAGTGACATGATAGCAGGCTGGGGGATTCTGGGAGTTGAAGTGCCCAAGTCGTAAAGTTGTCAAGTCTGAGGATCCCTGATTTAAAGCAAGAAAACGGGTGTCCAACCTTGGCAACTTTTTAAAACTTGTGGACTTCAACTCCCAGAATTCCCATGGCTGGCTAGGGAATTCTGGGAGTTGAAATCCACAGGCCTTAAAAGTTGCCAAGGTTGGACATCCCTGCAATAGAGAGCGCCGAATTCAGGAAAGTACCATTCCGGGTGGCTTCCTTGGGCAAACATCCTTTTCCTCAAATGCTGGTGATCCCCATGGAACCCCATTACCCCCCACCCCCTCTTCTGTTTAAAGGCTAAAGAGAGGCCATTTGCAGCTTTGGAAAAGGGGAACCCATGTTTAGGCAGTTCAAGCCACTAAAAAGCAACTTCCTCCCTCTGGCACCAATGGAAATCCCCCCCCCTCCCCGGTTTCCCCGTGGGTTTGAGAACAGGCGGCCTGCATTTCTCTTGGATGGCCGGGCAAACGTTGGAGTTTGGATGCCTCAAGGGGATGGCCATGCTCCAGAGGCAAAAGGGCAGCCTCAGACATCTTATTTATTTGCACATATGAACATGGTCACCCCAGCCATGTTGCAGGTGGCTAACTAAAGAGCACGAAGAGCAAGAAATTGGATACAACTCTGAGATGCAGCTGGAATTGTGGTTTGGGCTCCTTGAGCATTCCCCAATTTAACTGCTTCCTGTGCTCAGCAGGACTTTACCTGCACCGACAAAAGTCATTTCAGATCAGACAATTTATGGGCCTCACCATAAACTCCAGCTCCATTTTAAATCTTTCTGCCCAGCCCATTGAGGGTTTTTTTTTTTTTTTAGAAAAATGAACACACAAACAAAAAACAGACGAGGAAAGCGTTGTTCTTTTGCCTTAGAGGAGGTGTAAAATACTATATCCAGAATCAAGGCAACAGAATGGTTTTTATGTTCAGTTTACTGGATTATTATTATTATTATTTGAAATGGAGGAAAAAAAATCCTAATTTCTCAGCAAAAGCAGCATAAAAAACAAGGCTGGGAACTCTTTACATTAGAAAATATAAAGCTATCCTGACAGAAACAGCCATTTATTTCAAAATACCCTTCCCCTCTGTAGAACCAAATGGTACACATTAAAAAAAAAAGTATTGGAAAAAACCAAACAGCCCAATGCAACTGAGACTTGGGTTCAGAAGGTGAAATATTTTCAGAAATCCAGCCTGATTTAAGATCTCCCAGAAATGGTGGGAGATTACTCCAGAGGTTACAAGGATCTGCCCATGAAGTCAGAACCAGCACTTTTTGGAGGTTGGGATGGGACCCCTTTCTAAGCTCCAGATGCTTTGACTTGAAAAAGTTTGGCACACCTCGAATCCTCAGCCTCACTTGCTGCCCTCCCATCTGCAAAATGGGTATAAAAGGAATCTTACTCAAAGCAGCAGCTCGGTAAACACTGTACTTCCACCCACCCTCCCACACCCTCCCACATCCCCATTTTAAGTTTACAAGCCTGTGTTTTGATTATTGGAACCAACTTGGTTCTTCAATATTCTTAGTCAGTATATGTGTGTGTGTGTGTGTGTGTATATATATACCTATATACAATAAATACAATAAATAAATTGTAACTGAGAAATGGGAAGACGAATAACACCTCTTAATGGTCATTTGAAGAGCTTGCAATTTTCACCTCCTTCTTTTAATTACCGGAGAAGTAAAATGACCTTGAGAGTATCTGCTTTTAAGTGACTATGCAAACATGGGTTGATTATTCCTGTTTTGCAGATGGGCAGATGCAACTTATTTGCCCCAAAGATGCACTCCTAATCCACCTCCAACAGATCAACCGCTTTGCGGCTTTCTCTCTTTTACAATCTGCCATCCCGGGGACTCAGAAGCCAGCAGCAATCCTTCCTATGGGCATGAAGCTTAGCCTCAGGCTTCCTTGCATAGATTAATATGGGATGTCCGCCTAACACGCTAAAGGCAGGGAGACATGGTGGAATTTGCCAAGCTGGCAATAGGAAATGAAATTGCCCTAAAAAAAAAAAAACCCACTATATATTTTTTTATTTATATATATATATATATATATATATATATATATATATATATATATATAAATAAATAAAGTTATGGGTCCTCAGTCCCATGTCTTCCTTTTGGTGCCCCTGCTGGGCCTGGCATCAAGGCCACGGGAAGTGGCATCAGAGGTGGAAGGCTTTGGGGAATCGGGCGCAGCAGCCTCACTTGGTCCAGCGGTGGGAGACGGCTCCGGGACTGGGTCACTGCTACCCCCAGGCAGGGCCACCAGAGGCACCGGGCAGGGAATGACTGGACCGGTAACCGGCTCGGAAGGCATGCCAGGGACATGGCTGGATGGTACTGGAGCTCCAGGCTCTGGGGGACCCCAGGGCGGGTTGCCATACCCTGAGTAAGAGCTGGGGTTGGTGTAGGTGCTCTGGGCGGGCGACTTCTGGCCCGTAAAGACCTCCGCGATGGCAGCCATGGCAGAGGTCTGCCTTCCCAGGAATTCCCCCAGGTCGCTGTGGGAGCGTTTGATGGCGTCGACCATCAGCTGCGCCGTGGCTCGATCCTGCCGCCGTTCCTGCTTGCGGTGCTGCCTCTCCTCCTGCCTGGCCCTGTCAAAGGCCTTCAGGTCGTGACAGTGCAGGCCCCGCATAGCATCCAACAGCATAGAGGGGGCCCGGGAGGCCGACTCCACCAGCTGCATGCTGGTCTCCAAGCGCTGCTTCCGGTTCCTCATCCTCCGATTCCTCATCCGCTCGGCATTCGTGAGGGGCCTCCGGAACTCCTGGATGGGACCTGAGGAGGGCAGGATTGGGATGGGGGTAGATGTAGAAGGGTGTCCAAGGAGAGGGAAAAAATAAGATTTTTGCTGGAGACCTGAGATTTACAACCATGAAAATTGTTCCTCACTTACCCTCCACCTTAAAAAAAGGGGTTTTAAAAATTGAAATTTTGGCTTGTCTAGTGTTGTGACCCGCCAGCGGCTAGCGGAGTGTGATGACCCAGGGCATGGCACAAAGGCAACACAGTCAGATAATCAATAAAAATCCCCTTGTTATCTCCAACTTTTCTCCCAATGTCCATGATTACCTTCTGGCTGGAGAAAAACTCTCCCAGGAACAGCCTTTGACTGCAGAAAATTAAGTCCAAACCATGAGCAACACAAACTGTAACCCAAACTCCAAACAAGCCAAACTGAAGTAATTAGTTTGGCAGGGCAGGAGCAAGAATTTTACACTTGAAAGCACAGCAAAATTCACACAGTTGGTAAGATGCCAGGAACAGAGGTGAGTCACAACAATGCAAGATAAAGTCACGTTTGCTCCCAACAGCTCGCTGCATGCAGCTTGCCTTTTTTATACATTGTGTTCCCAGCTATGGTTAATGAGGGGAATCAGGGCTCTTTCCTCCCCTGTAAGGCACGCAACCCATGTTGCTCCCTTCTCCGTTCCTCCCTGCGTAGTCCTTAACTTAACAGCTGCAGTGGAGCCCAAAACTAAAGGTTGCTGAGTGAAACATTTGTTAAGTGAATTGGTCTCATTTTACAGCTTGGCTCCGTGGTTAAGTCAATCACTGCAGTTGTTAAAATTAGTCAAACTGTTGTTAAAAGAAGGCTGGCTTCCCCATGGACACTGTTTGTCAAGAAAGTCGTAAAAGGGAATTGCATGCAACCATCATAAATATGAGTCAGTTGCCAAATATCTGAATTTGACCATGGGGATGTTACAACAGTCGTTAAATGTGAAAAACGGTCAGAAGTCTTTTTTTTTTAGTACTATTATAATTTTGAATGGTCATTAAATGGAACCATTGTAAGTCCATTGTAAGTCAAGGACTACCTGCAATGGTTTCTTCCCTTTGCAGCCAAGATAGGAAATCACTTCTTAAAAAAATAATTTTTAAAGACTGATTGAAAAACAGATCCGTTCAAAGACCCAAAAAGATTGATTTCCCTGTTTTAGTCACTCTTGCTGTCCTTCGGAAAGATGGAGCTCCAACCCCCATGTTTCTCAGCCGGCGCAGATCTGCTGAGGGAAGTGATGGGAAGTGAAGTCCCACCAGTAGAGGGAGCTGTAGCTCCCCCTAGAAGATCAGCTTACCGTAAGGGCGGAGGGTGGCGCCATCGTCTGACGCCGATTTCCTGCCGAGCATCCTCTGTCGAGCATCTGCTGGTACTCGCTCCGCCACAATGGGATGGGGGGCTGGCTGTCCGATGGCAGGGTACTGAGACTGGGGGGCTAAGGGTGGGTACTGCATGGGCAGTGCCACTGTGGGGTAATGGACCTGCTGTGACATGGCGGAATACTGGGCAGGTGGTGGCCGGGTAGGGTTCAACATCAAGTCCTCGAAGGACCACATGACCTGAAAATGGCAACAGGCAAGTTAATTCAACAGGCAAGTTAATTGTTTCTATCTCGGGGAAATGCTCTGAGGCAGGGGTAGGGAAACTTGGCTCTTCTATCACTTATGGACTTCCAACTCCCAGAATTCCTGAGTGAGCCAAAAGAGGTTTCCCATCCCTGGCCTACTGGTTTTTCAGTTGTGGGGGAAATCAATTTTTGACTTGAATGGGACTGTTTAATATACAAATGTAGGACCACTGAAAAAACCAGTAGGTCAAGGATGGGGAACCTTTTATGGCTCACTCAGGAATTCTGGGAGTTGAAGAGTCAAGTTTCCCTACCCCTGCTCTGAGGGAACTGGGTTGTGTATCAATCGATCAGAACAGAGCTGGAAGGGACCTTGGAGATCATGCCCAAGCAGGAGACCTGGCCTATACCAATTCAGATAAGTGTCTGTCCAGTCTCTTTTTAAACACCTCCAGTGATGAAGCAGCCACAGCCTCTGAAGGTAAAGCTGTTCCATTCTTTGAATGGAACTCACTGTGAGGAAGTTTCTCCTTGGTTCTAGAATGGATCATCTTTGTGATTAGTTTCCCTCCGTTGCTTCTTGTCTTGCCTTCTGGTGCTTTGGAAAACAGAATCAGAATCGAGCTGGAAGGGACCTTAGAAGTCTTCTAATCCAACCTCCTGCTCAAACAAGAGACTGCACCCCTGCACCCATCATCGCATCACATGCCCCAATCACCATCCATCCCAACTTGAGCCGTCCCCTCACCCAGGTGCAGGAATAACATGACCTTGACTTAGAAGAAGAATGCTATTATGTCTAACCACAACCACTCCAAGAACTTCTCCCCTCCCATTTTCCCAGGCTCAAGAATGTGGCAGCGAGGAAGTATCTGGTGTCAATATGGCTTCCAAAGCTGACACACACACCCCTCTGATCCGTGGAAAACAACTCTCTCCACGGAAGTGGTCCCTGGTGCCCAAAAGGTTTGGGGGAGGGCCCCTCTGTTTTATATCTCCCTGTAATCTAGCCAAGGAACAAGGATAGTTTATAAGCAGTTGGACAATATGTCCATATTGGTTACCTGTGGCTCTTTCCTTTGGGTCTCTCTCTGCCGCGCCAGGAACTCTTCTGAAAAGGCCACTGCTTGGCTGCAGGTCTCCGGCCTCCGTTCCCGGACCCAGCTCTGCATCTCCTGGGGAAGGATGGTCAAAAACTGCTCCAGGATCAGCAGCTCCAGGATCTGCTCCTTGGTGTGCCTCTCTGGCCGGAGCCACTCGTGGCAAAGCTCCTGCAGCTGCCTGCAGGCTTCGCGGGGTCCCTCAGCCTCTCGGTAGCGATGCCGCCGAAAACGCTGGCGCAGGATCTCCACGCCGACCGTCCCTTCGTTCGGAGGCTCCTCCTTGAGGCCCCTGTAGCTTCTCCGTTCTCGCTGCTCCTGGACGCTGTAGACCGTTTGAGTCCCCCTGCTCAGGCTGGCCAGAGTCTGGCCTCCCCATCCTCCCGAGGGCCAGGGGCTCGAATTGCCTGGAGTCTCGTATGGGGCCTGGAAAGAGCTATTGTCCCACGTCAGGGGCTTGGGTAGAGCTGGGTTTCTCCACCTCGATGGAGAAAACTCCTGCCTGGGAGGAACCCAGTGATGGGGTGGGAGAAGTTCATCTGGCTCCTGTTTGACGTGGCGTGAGGACTCTCCAGATAAGAATTCCCGCGTGGAGCCGATCTGAAGGAAGCGTGAGACCCCGCCTCGCCCCCTCTCTTGCGTGGCCCTGTCCTCCATCTTCATGGCCGGCCGTGGGCTTGGCTCAGCAGCCCCCTGCAGCTGGAGGTGAAGGGCAGCTGTTTCCCCTCTCCCCGACGCCATTTTGTCCCCCGCTGCAAGGGAGGCCTGCGTCTCACCTCGGGACGAGCGAGGTGAGGCCCTGGGGCCCTGGCAGGAAGGATGGCTGGCCCTGCCCGGCAGCCAGCGGGGAGTGCAGTGAGAACTGCAGGGCACGGAGAAGATTTTGCCTATGGGTTCCTTCTGGAAGGGAGGGGAGGGAGAGCAGCTCAGGCTCACCCACCCCCTCCACTCTCTCAAAGCAGGAAAAGCAGTCAGACCCCAAGCTCGAAGGCCTGCCTTTCGGCCTTGCCCCTTGCCTTACAACAGAAGCAGCCAGGGCATCGACGGTTGGGTCAAAACAGGCGGCATTGTTCCCAGGCAAGATCTCATGATCATCGTGAGAAGTACCGGTGGCCTGTGGTGATTTCTGGCTTTCTAAAAAAAACCTAAAGAGACATAAAATGTTGGAGAAAAGGCTTTTATTACTATAGGATTTATTTCAGCTGCTTCCATCCCACTGTTCTGGAAAAAGATAGATATGAGGGTTGTTACTCATCTGGATTCTTTTTTAAAAATTTTGTTTTTAAATAAACTTTATTGAATGCAAAAAATTAATATACAAATATACAAACTCAAAAGACAAAGATTCATATAAACAAACGTCACAATAATCTCTGTGCTAAAACTAGTTAAACTTTCCTTTGGTATATTTGACAGTGTGTTAAATATTTCCTAAATTATATTATGTGGCAGTTATATTTGTTTCTTATAGGTTGTCTGTTATTTATATTCTATCAGACATAATGTTCTGTTATTAATGTTTATTGTTGGATTATACTTATTTTTACCAATGAATTCTTTCCATTGATTGTTTAAAGAACGAGGGAATCTAAGACTAACATTAACAATTCCTGTCTGGACTCTTTTGAGGGGTGAAATGTTCAGCAGGAACCAATGAAAGCAGATGCAACTTTTAGTATGTTTTGCGTGGTTGCCCCATGCAACTATTTCCCTGATCTCAGGGAAGATATAACAGAATAACAGAGCTGGAAGGGACTTTTGGGAGCCTACTAGTCCAACCCAACCCCCAAGACCCTATACCCATGTTGGCGACTCTATGATACATGTGCCAGACGTGGGAAGCAGAGCCATTTCCCTGGGCACGTGAGAGGTTACCGGAAGAGTCCCACTGCACATGTGTGTATGCGCCGCCACCCGACAACTGATTGTTGGCTATCTGGTGCGCATGTGCAGGGGTTGCATGGGAGATGCGTGTGCATGCACAGGGGGCATGGGGGGGGGGCCTGCACACATTGCCTTCTGGGTACTGGCATGCAAGCTGAAAAAGGTTAGCCACCACTGCCCTATGCTATTCCAGACAAATGACAGTCCAGTTTTTAAACATTTAAAAATACTGATTGAAACTAATGTTTGGTTTAAAATAGTATTTTTCAACTCCATCTTGGCTACAGAATTAACAGAATAGAATCAAGATTACATGAAGTGTCAATACCACTTTACAATGCCTTGGTAAGGCCACATTTGGAATACTGCATCCAGTTTTGGTCACGACATAAAAAAGATGTTGAGATTCTAAAAAGAGTGCAGAGAAAAACAACGAAGATGATTAGGGGACTGGAAGCAAAACATGTAAAGGACAGTTGCGGGAACTGGGTATGTCTAGTTTGATGAAAAGAAGGACTAGGGAGTCACATGATAGCAGTCTTCCAATATCTCAGAGGCTGCCACAAAGAAGAGAGAGTCAAGCTATTCTCCAAAGCACCTGAGGGCAGGACAAGAAGCAATGGGTGGAAACTAATCAAGGAGAGAAGCAACCTAGAACTAAGGTGAAATTTCCTGACAGTGAGAACAATCAATCAGTGAAACAGCTTGCCTCCAGAAGTTGTGAATGCTCCAACACTGAGAGTTTTTAAGAAGAGATTGAACAACCGTTAGTGGCAACTACTAAAACAGGCACAGGAAACAGAGTCACAGGTGACTGTAAATTACTTATGTCAAAGTTCGCTTCATACAGGGTAGTGCCAGCATGTTGCCTCTAATAAATCCTTTGAAGTTTGGCTCAGGAATCATGATTTAATTAGAGCGATTGCTGGAATCCTGACAATTAGTCTGAAATGCTATAGTTTCCTGCCTAAGCAAGGGGTTGGACTAGAAGACCCCAAAGGTCCCTTCCAACTGTTATCCTATCCTATCCTATCCCATTCTATTATATTCTATTCTACATTCTATTCTATTCTATTTTCTATTCTATTCTACATTCTATTCTATTCTATTTTCTATTCTATTCTACATTCTATTCTATTTTATGCTCCTCTACATTCTATTCCATTCTATTCTATTATCCTCTAAATTCTATTCTATTCTATTCTATTCTATTCCATTATGTTCAAGTTCCTGTTCCTGTTCCTATTCTATTCGCCTGTCTTGCTCAGCAAAACTCTACAAATCCTTACTTGAGGTCTGGAAAAATCTTCACTGTGTAGCCCAAGAAATGCATTTCTCTCACCCTGGGGAGTCCCAACTGAAGATCAACTGCAGAAACAACTCGTTAGAAAGGAGACAGGAAAAGTACGTACCCAAAAATGGCATAAAACAATAAAAGGAAATGGTGGCAGGAAGCAGATGGTAACACGGGGGTGGTGGTAGCAGAGGGTGCCAGGTGGCAGTTAACTCTGTTAGAATGATAGGTGGGTGCCAAAACAGGTACTTATTCAGTGACATTTCAAAAGTTACAACCGTGCTGAAAAAGTGACCATTTAGGACCATTTTTCACACTTCGTAGCATCCCTATCATCATGTGATCAAAATTCAAATGCTTGGCAACTGGTTCATACTTATGACCATTGCGGTCATCCCAAAGTCATGTGTAACCTTTTGATGAGCAAAGTCAATGGGGAAGTCAGATTCACTTGAAAACGGTTTTATCAACTGCAGAGATTCACTTAACAGTTGTGGCAAGGAAGATCATAAATTTGAGGTGGGGGGCAATTCACTTAACTGCCTTGTTTAGCAACATAGATTTTGACCTCATTTGTGGTCGTAAATTGAGGACTACTTGCATTAGAAGACCACCATAATATGATTTTAATCTTCAGTTCCCTAATCATCTTTGCTGCTTTTCTCTTTCTAGATGCTAGAGACGCACTGTCTTTTTGGTCATGGAGACCATACAGTATTCTAAATATGGCTTTACAAAACAAATATAAAGCAGTGATCACTGGCCAGTGCGCCGAGGACCACTTGTGGTCTGCGAGAAAATTTTGGTGGTCCGCAGAGAAATGTCACCCCCAAAGCAACCCCCCAAAGCAATTAATCCAGGCTGTGTGGGAACACAAGGCTTGCGTCGCTTGCATTGCGAACAACACAAGGGGAGGGAAAGGGCGGAGGGGGAGAACTTACCCTATGCACCTCGACTGGCCACTGGGCTGCTTCTTTATGCTTCTTTCTTCTTCTGCTTTTTGCTGCACGCAAGGAAAGCAGCAAAAGTCTTTCTTTCTCTGCCCCAAACTCTGCCAGAAATGAGTCTTTGGGACCCTGCAAGGCATCCTGCTCCAAGAGGCTGCACCAGCAAAGACTCATTTCTGGTGGAGTTTGGGGGAGAGAAAGACAGACTTCTGCTGCTTCTGCTGCTTTCCTTGCATGAAGCCAAAAGTCTCTCTCTCTCTCCCCCTCCCCAAGAATGGAGCTGGAGACCATATCCTGTGATCCCAAAGAAAGGATGATTGATTGGTAGGAAAACAGGGTCAGGAATTTTCCTGCAGGGTCTCTGGTCCGCCGGATTTAAAATTATGTGCTTGTTGGCCCCTGAGGTCCAAAAGGTTGACAACCCCTGGTATAAAGCAGTACCAACACTTCACATGATCTCAATACTATCTCTCTCTTGATGCAACCTAGGATTTTTTTTGGCAGCTGCAACACATATTGCTGGCTCATATTTAATGGTTATCCCCTAGGACTCTTAAGATCCCTCTAAAAGCTACTAGTGTTGAGCCAGGTACTTCCTCTTCTACATCAGTGCATTTGGGTTTTTTTGCCTAAGTGTAAAACCTTTATTTTATCAACACTGAAACTGCATTTTGTTGGATAGATACTTGTGTTCAAATCTGTTAAAAAAAATTGTTAGATCTTGAGCCTATCTTCTAAAACAAGAGTCTTCAAACTTGACAGCTTTAAGACTTGTGGACTTCAACTCCCAGAATTCCTGAGCTAACACGACTGGAGGAAGAGTTCTGGGAGTTGAAGTCCACAAGTCTTAAAGCTGTCAAGTTTGAAGACCCCTGTTCTAAAATGTTGACTCTTCCCTACCCCACCCCGCTTGGTATCTCCAAATTTGATAAATAACTCTTCTATTGCTTCATCTAAACCGTTTATGAAGCTGTTGAAGAGTCCTGGAACTGAGACTGAACTCTGGGGTACCCCACTGCCAACTCACAGAAATGGAAAAGAGAGCAACAAAAATCCTACAGTATTTCTGCAAAGTAGAACAAGCCACTGTAAAGAAATAGGGCTTTCTCCTTATTCAGCTGCTCAATGGCTTTAAGCAATAGCATCACTGCATAATATTTGATGCAAGGAAGTTTATGCAAGGTAAAGACAGCAGGTAACATTATCTTGCCCTTATATCTCACATATTTCCTTTCTATCTCACATATTATTTGCTCTCTCCTTATCACCCAACCACTTCTGCTTTTATTATGTTGCTCGTGTGACCGCGTGCTAAAACGGGCCAGCCAACCAATGGACAAAGATACAGCATGCCTACCTGCAATGTCTTTTATTTGTATATTCTGCATTTTATCTATTTTATTGCAAGCCACCTAGAGTCTCATATGTCAGATGAGCGTCTCTCTAAAACAAATTCATTCATTCAATTCTGGACAGTGAACAATCTACAAAATGATGCCCATCATAAAGACCAAAAAGAAAATAAAGAAAATTTAAAATACACAGCTGCCAAAAGCGATTGTCATCTTCATCATTTCTTCTATTAAAGAATATATTCTAATTCTATTCTATTCTATTGCTATGGTATTCTATAGCTATGCTACAGGTAATCCTCAACTTACAACAGTTCACTTAGAGACCATTCCAAGTTACAAACGGCATTGAAAAAAGTAACTTATGATCATTTTTCACACTTATGAACATTGCAGCATCTCATGGTCACGATTGACATTCAGATGTTTGGCAACTGATTCACATTTATGACAGTTGCAGTGTCCTGAGGTCATGTGATCCCTTCTTGCTACCTTCTGTCAAGCAAAGTCAAGGGGGAAGCCGGTTTCATTTAACAATGGTGTTACTAATTTAGTAGGCCCAGAACTGCAGTGATTCACTGAACAAACGAGGCAAGAAAAGTCGTGAAATGAGGCAAAATTACACTTAATACATTTCTCACTTAGCAACATAAATTTTGGCTCAATTGTGGTCGTACGTTGAGGACTACCTGTATTCTATTGCGATGATATTCTGTTGATGTTCTATTCCTATTATATTGCTATTGCTACTCTATTGCTTTGCTAATCTACTGCTATGCTATTCCTGTGCTATTGCAATTTTATTCCTATTCTATTGTAATGCTATTCTATTGTAAGCTAATCTATTGCAATGCTAATCTATTGCTATGCTATTCCTATCCTATTGCTATTCTATTGCTATTGCCACTCTGTTGCTTTGCTCTTCTATTGCTATTTTATTCCTATTCCTCTTGCTGTGCTATTCCTATTCTATTCCATTGCTATTCTATTGCAAGCTAATCTATTGCAATGCTATTCCTATGCTATTGCTATTCTATTGCCACTCTATTGCTATTTTATTCCTATTCTATTGTGATGCTATTTTATTCCATTGCTATTCTATTGCTAGCTAATCTATTGCTATGCTCTTCCAATGCTATTGCTATTCTATTGCTATTGCCACTCTCTTGCTATGCTATTGCTATTTTATTCCTATTCCTCTTGCTATGCTATTCCTATTCTATTCCAATTGCTACGCTAATCTATTACTATGTTATTCCTATTCTATCCCCATTGCTATTCTATTCCTGTTGCTATTCTATTGCTATGCTATTCCTTTGCTATTGCTCTTCTATTCCCTATGATTCTATTCATCAGTGACGCTCGGTCCTTCCTGTAGCTGTTATTGCAAGAGCAGCCCTGAATTCCACGAGATTGGGTTTCTTAATCTGCTCTCTTGCTGTAGTCGTGGAAGAAACCCCAACCATTTGCAGCACTTAAGGGGCTTCACTCACAGCAAGACCTTTGGAGAAAGGGGCACCAGGGTGGGACTTTCTTACTTTGGGGAAGGGCGACACTCACTCCCTTTCAATACGTCCACTTCAGCCGGAGCCCTGTCAAGATCGGGGAGGGGGGAGCTGGACTACAAAACCCATCCCCTCCAGCTAGCGGGGCTGGGAAGGATGGGCTGTGCCAACCTATAGAATTAGAATGCACCGGATTGTTGGGGAGTGGGGGGGGGGGGGAGGAAGCCTGCATGCGAGCCCTCCCCCCTTTCGCTGCAGGCCCGTCCCCGCCCCAGTCTCCTCCCGTTTCGCCGCCTCGCCGAAACTCACCTTCCTGCCAAGCGGAGGACCCGCAAACGGGCCGCCCCCCCCCCCCCCCCCCCCCCCCCCCCCCCCCCCGCGACCGACTTCAGACAATCCGACGGGTTTTGGCGGCTACCACTTCCTCCCAATCGAGAGTAACGGACAGGAAAGGGAAACGCGCGCCGCTGCTTGCGCTTCCGGGCTGCTCTAGGCGACGATACTTGGTGGTTTCAAACTCTTTCAAAGGTAAAAACAGAATAAGACGGTTGGCAGTTCTATCTAGGTCAAGGGTCTTCGAAGTGGGCACGTTTAAGACTGGTGGACTTCAACTCCCAGAATTCCTGAGCTAACATGACCGGAGGAGGAATTCTGGGAGTTGAAGTCCACCAGTATTAAAGCTGTCAAGTTTGGAGACCCCTGTTCGAGGTCTAGCTTAGGACATGAATGAAAGAGGGGAATTGCTTCAGTTACTTCCCCTCTCCCATTTTAATTTCTTTTTAACGGTCCAGAATATATCCCTGCCTACTTTAACGTTATGGCTGAAATGTTATGGAGGTTGCTTTTCTGACCTCAGGTTGAGAAACCATTTGCTTCGCGCTTAGCACTCAGCCCATGCTCAGGAACATTCTTGATTGGGGAGATGTCTAAGGGTGAATCCTCACCCGGTCTGTAGGGACTATGATCAGGCAGACTCATCAGTTGAAGGACAAGGCATTGTGTGCTTGTTCAATGAGTCTTGGCTTGCTTCAAGGAACCAAAGTTATAAGTGGCAATTTAGGCTATTGAATTTGGCAGTGCCAAATTAGCGCATCAGAGATTTATTTATCCAGCCATTATCCAGCCATTAATTTATTCAAATTTATCATAGCTGCCAATTCCAATAGACTCTTGAACACATCCAGGAAAACAGAGGACAAGGACCAGTTGAGGTCTACATGCTGTGAGAATCAGGAAGGGTTTTTTTGACATTTCTTCACATTCATGGAAATCTCCCATGGGAATTCGCTTGTTTGTGAGATGGGCAGCTATATAAATTTGAAAATAAATATATGAGAACAAGTGTCATTACTCCAAATGTCAGCACCACATTGGCCAAAGGATCCTGGATGGCATTACAGAGTAGTATTTTAAGAAAATAATATAACAGCCCAAGATGGCTGAAATATTTTAAGATTTTGATAACAAATACATCAAAGAGATTTCATAATTGGGTGCCCAAAGGGGTATTTCAAATACTTTATACAGGTAGTCCTTGGCTTACGACCACAGCTGAGCCCCAAAATCATGAGGCTAAGTAAGAAATTTCTTAAGTGAATTTTACTCCGTTTTACGACCTTTCTTGCCACTGTTATTCAGTGAATCACTGCAGTTGTTAAATCACTAAGACAGCTGTTAAGCGAAGCTGGTTTCCTGTTGACTTTGCTCGTCAGAAGTTTGCAAGAGGGGATCAAATGACCCCAGGACTCTGCAACCGTCATAAATATGAGTCAGTTGCCAAGCGTCCGGATTTTGATCATGTGACCATGAGGATGCCGCAATGGTCGTAAGTGTGAAAAATGGTCATAAGTCACTTTTTTCAATGCTGTTGTAACTTTGAACTTTGGACAGTTCACTAAGTGAACTGTCAAGGACTTACCTGTAGTCACATTTGAAATCACACTTCAAACTCAAAATACAATATTTGTCTTCGCCTTCGCGTCAGAAAGGTGAGGCTTTCTGTACATGGCTTTTAACCCCTTGACAGAATTAGTCTCCCAGCCCATTAGCAGTTTTCATAAGGCAGAAGCCATCTTGACCAGTGTCTATTATAAGCCACAAGGTTGTCTAAACGTTGTGCGTCTTATGACCCCATTGTGAAAATGATAGAATCAGTTGTGTCCTTTGCACCATTTGTCAAGAACATAATATGTGTCTTTTGAACAATGCAGAATGATTTACATGTCACTATTTGTCCTTCATGGACATCCACGCCCTAATCTAAACCCAGCATATTATTTCATCAAAGCAGGACCATTTTGCAAATGGTCTGCTTTGCAAATGGCCACTTTGTTAATATGGCTATGATGCTGGGGGAAGAGAACTGGTTTGGTGTAGTGGTGAAGGCACCAGGAGATTGTGAGTTCCAATCTCAACTTAGCCACAAAGCCAGCTGTGTGACTTTGGAACAGTTGCCCTTTCACAGTCCTAGTATGGGAAGAAATATCCACCTGGATCGATTCCAAACCTGGAGAAAGATACTGGAAACACGGAGGCTGATTGGAAAGATGGTTTATTGATGAAGCAGAACCATATGGGTTTGTGGTTCTGGGCAGCTGACCAAATGGAGTTGAGAGCGGATGGTTTTTATACCTTCTTTGGGCTATGAACTTGAACTTCCTATTCCTGTGGAAGAACATATATTCTATTGGCTGTTGTCTGATTCTTATGGGGTTATGTAGGGATCGTAGCTGGCTCTATAGGCAAAAGAAGAAATGCAAATCCCAGATCTTCTCTAAGTTTGGTTGAAGTTTGGACTGCTCTGAAAGATTGTTGAGCAATTCCTATTGTGTTTTAATGGCTTTGTTCTGTGTTGGATCTTGAGTGAGGTCTAATCCTACCATTCTGCCTTTGTTCAGACTTTGCTGCAGGGAGTTTCAAAATATCCTGTCCTGAATGGATTTCTGTCTGCAGTATTTGCTTTGCCTGTGATTAGCGCTATCTAGATACTTGCCTTCCTTTTTCAATAAGCTTTTTAACTCTTTAGTGCTGACATCTGCCATGGGCTACTAAGGAAAGTGGGGTTTGCTTTCTGCCTCTAAAAAAAACATGTTTCTCCATTTCTCCCTTTGGGGAAATAAAATATTCTGCCTTTTTTAATATTCCTCAAAATATTTCATTCTTTTAGGAGGGGTTAGGCACTGACTTTCTAGGGAGAAGGCAGCAAAGGCAAACCACTTCCAAAATCTTGCAAAGAAACTGTAGGTTCAGCCAGTTGCCAGCAGTCAACACTTTTTCAAAGGGGTAAAAAAATCAAATCAACAACAACAAAATGGCTGGAGATGTCAGACTTGCCTTCATAAGCTTATAGAGCCTGGCCCCAGAGGACTTTCACATTCACCCCTTAATTCTGAGGGGTCTTTGGTGATCACTGACATTGGTTATTTTCTTGCAAACATTTTATTACCTATCTAGGTAACATCTTCAGTGTTAGAAGGGAGTGGGATTTGCTCCATTTACAGATAGTCCTCAACTTATCAACTGTTTGTTTAGTGACCATTCGAAGTTACAAGAGACTGAAAAAAAGTAACTTATGACCGCTTTTCACACTTACAACTGTTGGGCATCCCAATGGTCAGGTGATCAAAATTCAGATGCTTTCCAACTGATTCATATTTGTGATGGTTTCAGTGTCCCAGGGTCATGTGATTAGCTTTTGCAACCTTCTGACAAGCAAAGTCAATGGGGAAGCCACTTAACCATGATGTTCTTAACTTAACAACTGCAGGGATTCACTGAACAACTCTGGCAAGAAAGGTCGTAAAATGTGGCAGACCGACTTGATAATTGCTTTCCTTAGCGATAGACATTTTGGATTCAATTGTGATTGTAGGTTGAACATTTTTTTGAAGCTAAAGGCTAGGTCACACTGGCCGACGGATGCAAAACGTATGCAAAAAGGACACAGCGGACGAGCAAAATCCGTTGTTATCCGCTCTCAAAAGTGCCCCAAATTTGCATAAACAGAGCAGACAACAACGGAAAGGAATGGACGTGGGGAGGATGTAGCGGGGATGTAAAGCGGATGTTCGTAGGAAGCCTAGCGGATGGAAGCGGATGGAAGCGGATGACACATCCGCAGGGCTTCCAGAGGACAATAGCGAAGCGGACGCATAGCGGAAGGAACGAATCTGTAGTGGATGCCACGACAGAGACACCCCCCCCCCACAGCTGCACTCCCCATGCCAGAGGACGTGGAGGATCCCCTATCTCAGATGGAGCAAGAAGAAGCAGCCACCAGAGACCAACCCACACACACCCCCAGCTCCACCTCCACAGAAAGCAGGCAGAGGCAGACCGGAGGGACAGAGCCACACTGTCCTCTTGGAGATCAGGGACACAATCAAAGCAAGCACAGATCTCCTCTCCTAGCTGGTCCACTTTGACAAACCATCCTCCAACCGCAAGCCCTTCATCACATACGTGAGCCAGACCCTCATGGACATGCCCGAAGCCCAGTACCAGATGATGAAGAAAAGGATCACAGGTCTTCTGCACCACCCTCCAGGCCCAGCTGAACCTACTCCTACCCACTCCAGGTCTGCTCCTCCACCCCAGGCGATCTCACAGCCCTTCCACGGATTTCAACAGCCCCTTGCCGACCAAGCCTACCACTACCAGGACTTCCCACAGCAGAGGCAGCCCTTCCCAGTCCAGACCCAGGTTCCTCGGACGCCACAGATGCCACAGATGCTTCACCTGACCCAGCTGCAGACCAGACAGCCCCACTACACTCCTCCTTCCTCCACCCCACAGCCAAGCCCTTCCTCAGAACATCTGTCATCAGTCTTGGGCCTAACATCCCAGATACTTGAGGAAGGGCCTCTCAACCTCACGGGACTGAGTCAGCTTTCTGAGAGCTTCCTGCACACACCATCTCCTGTTGTACTCTCGGGGCCAGGCACCCCAATGGCGCCTCAGACCAGCACTCCAGCCACAGCCACTTCCACAGTCCCTGGCCCCTTTACATCTGAGACCATGGGCACGCCTCAGAGTGACTGAGAAGAGTGCCAGAGACTGAGTTGTTACCTGTGCACTTTATCTTTGCTTAAGACACTTTACTTGGGTCATTTTGCTTTTTAATAAAGTCATACAGTTTGTTATTAATAAAGGTTATCTTTGCTTCACACACTGGGTTCATTTTTTTTACTTAATAAAGTGTTGGGGAAAACCTTGAAAAAAGGATTAAGCCTTTGCATGCTTGTGGGATGGGTAAGGATAGCTGTGGGATGGATAGCTGTGGGATGGG
>BLBF01000079.1:331463-359549 GCA_015471245.1 Laticauda colubrina | reverse complement strand
AGTAGAGTAGAGTAGAGTAGAGTAGAGTAGAGTAGAGTAGAGTAGAGAAAGAAACTTGCAGGTGATCTAGTCCAACCTCCTACCCAAGCAGAAGACCCAACACCGTTTCTGACAAATGGCAGTCCAGTCCTCTTCTTGAAAGCTTCCACTAATGAAGCACCCACAACTTCTGAAGGCAACTTCTGTCCCATTGGGTGATTGTTCTCACTGTCTCCTTATTTCTAGGTTGAATGTCTACTTGATCAGTCTCCATCCATTATTCCTTGTCTCGCCTTCAGGTGCTTTGGAAAATCGCTTGACCCCCTCCTCCCTGTGGCGGCCCCTCAAATATTGGAAGGTCGCTATCATGTCTCTCCTGGTCCTTCTCTTCACTAGACTAGCCAAGCCCAGTTCCTGTAATCGTTCTTCATATGTTTCAGCCTCTCGTCCCCTATCCATCCTGGTTGCTCTTCTCTGTACTTTTGAATATAAGCAGTTTAGAACTGCAGTGTCAGTTGCAATTACATTGTGTGTGTTTTTTCTCCCTCTGGGAAGTGAGAAATTGATCTATGACAGTTCTCTGCTGCCCACTCGCCACAGCCAACTCACCGCAGGGCAAGAGTTAGATGAATATCAAAGAAATAGTGGAATGGAGCCATTAAAGGATGCAAAAGGAGGGACAGAATGAAATGTGAATGGCAAAACTTAAAATAATTTTCTTATTTATTTTAAATAATTCAATAGAATTGTTAAATTGTCCCACACAGAGTTGTCCCATAGCGAGTTGGCCGTGGTGAGTTGGCTCATGGCAAGCTGGGGGTGGCGAATTGTCCCGCTCCAAGTGGGAATGGTTCAATTTGGATGAACCACAACCACAATCCTGTAAGGGAGGTCAGATTGGGGGGAAAAGTTGGCTGGCTCTTAACCCACAGAGTCCCGCTAGCAAGTGACAATCTGAAGCCAGCTATTGATAGCATTAATGTTCACAAGTGAAACCTGAATTTCTCTTAGTAAACAAAGCGGTTGTCCAAGTGTGTTGTGCTCAATTTTACAACTTTTTTGCCACAATTCTTAAGCAAAATTTGTCCATGATGTGTTTGAAGTGCCAGACTTCAGGGCTTCACCCCAATGCGTGTTTCTGCTCTTTTAGCCACACACAGGCCAAACGCTAACTTTAAACTAGGAGCACATTGTTCTGTGCGATTTTAGAGACTACACCTTATGTGCTCCCTTGCCATTAGCTCTGCTGGTTGGAAACAATGGGAATTGAAACTTAGAACATCTGGAGGCTCCCTGTTTGAATATTCCTGTCCTTATGAATCTTTCTATTTCTTATTTTTTTAGGGAATTGATCTTGAGGGAGATAAGAAGCATGAGAAGCCCCCCACCAATTTGCCTTGGGGAAGCAAGATCCCAATACTGGATGTTTTCTCCTGCACTTGAGGGAAGAAATGGCGGCTTAGAAGTGAATTAGATTCATCCAGGGAAAAAGATCATGTCTTTGGAGCGGGAGGTGGAGATTTCAGCCTCGGGGTTTCAGAGAGTCATCTTTGACCTGGACATGAAGCCAGAAATCAAGATGGAAAAGCAGGATGTGGAGCCTGAGAGACAGGCCCACCTGGCTGGGCATATCGAGGCCATATCAAGAGGGTTGTGCCCTCCACTTCAGCACATTAAACAGGAAGATGACGAGAGTATGGAGCCACAACAGTGGGAAGCACAACAGTGCAACTTTCTCGACACATCCCCATCTCTTCCTCTGGGCCAGGGGCTCTCCGAGTTGCCGGAGGGGATGTTGCAGCATGGACCCAAGGTTTCTCCATCCATTTTGGAAGGAGCAGAGCCCATGTCTGACTGGGTTAAAGCAGGGAAGGTCCCCAAAGTTACACTGGACAGCAGAGACTTCAGGATGCCAAGTGGGGGAAGCGAGGAGCAAACCAAAGGGCTCGAAGCTGGCAATTCCGAATGTCAGCGCCAGCATTTCCGGCAGTTCAGTTACAGGGAGGCTGAGGGCCCGTGGGAGGCCTACTGTCAACTCCGGAAACTTTGCCACCGGTGGCTGATGCCCGAGAGGCACACCAAGGAGGAGATGCTGGAGTTGGTGATCTTGGAGCAGTTCCTGGCCATCCTGCCCCTAGAGATGCTGAGCTGGATCCGGGAACAGGATTCTGAGAGCTGCTTGCATGCAATAGCCTTGGCAGAGAGTTTCCTCCTAAGGCAGCATGAGAAGCCAGATCAGCAGGTGAGGGTTACTTCTGGAGGTGCTGAGCAGCAGAGGATCAGAGGAGGAGGAGGCATGGGAGTCAGGCCCAGCATCAAGGCAACCTGAGAGCTCCGAGGGGGAAGAGGGAATGGAGCTGTCAGAGATAGAAACAGAGGCAGAGCCTGGACTCTCAGATGGAGCATCAACAGCCCCCAGGTCTGGAGGTAGCTGATGAGGAAGAGGAGGAACAGCTGGGTCCAGTGCCTGACGCATGGATGTTCAGAAGGCAGAGGAGAGGAGACCAGTGGAAATCTATGGGCTGATCCTTGGGACCAAAGAGCCACCACTGCTAGCGAAGCTCTGAGGATAAAAGACAGGAGGCAGAGATGACTAGGTGTGGCAGACAACTATTCATCTCCCTGCCAGACAGACTTGTTACACAGACTGCAGTGAGAGAGAAAGAGAGAGCATCCCTAGGATTATTTGATCAAAATTCAGATGCTTGGCAACTGGTTCATACTTATGACCGTTGCTATGTCCCAAGGTCATGTGATCCCCTTTTGCAGAGAGAGAGAGAGAAAGTGACAGGGAGGGAGAAAGGGAGAGAGAGGGGGGTTGGCACTGGTTTACTGCCAATTTTGCTAACTAGTGGTATAATGGATGGCCAATAAATTAAATAGATAATTAAATAGAAAGATGAGATAGGTAAGTAGGTGGGTGGGTAGATGGATGGATAGATAGATAGATAGATAGATAGATAGATAGATAGATAGATAGATAGATAGATAGATAGATAGATAGATAGATAGATAGATAGATAGATATTGACACTGATTTGCTCTCCAAACTTGTTTCAATTTAGTTTCCCCCTCCAGTTTTTATTTAATTTTTTTATTATATAAAATACAAAAAGGAGAAGAAAAAAATAGGAAATTAAGGGAGAAAAAGAGAGTGGAGAAAAGGGGGTGTGAGATACAAGGAGAAAGAGGAAAAAGAAAGAAAAGGGGGCATTGACTTCCAACTCTTCTTAACACAGTAGATGAACACACTCCAGCCACAACTTTTTGCTTAACTAGCCATTCCCATAACATCAAATCTTTCTCATCAACAAAACCCAAGTCAGAGTTTCGTTTTTTTCCCTCCACAAGCACCAATTCCAGAAGGGATATCCAAATGAAAACAAATGTACCTCTTTTTGAATACAATAATCAATTTAACCATGCCTGCTTTATCTTCCTTGCCATGGAAATAATGTGTATTTCTATATGCACCTAAGTAATCTTTGGGAACTTTCACCCTTTTTATTTACAACGTTCATTGTATTCTTTCCAATTCTTTGACCTGACTAAAAAGAAGAAGAAGAAAAAAAAAAAAGGGGGGGGGGGTTAGTTTTTGAACGTTTTGTTACCAGATAACAAAAACCAGGTAACATCAGGATTTTCTTGTCCTATTCTCCTTAGCTTATAAATGTCTTGTGTGACAGTTTGGTCATTTGATCGGTTGTTCTTTTGGAGCTTAATTTAAATTCTGAGCAGCTGAGTGGTTGCTCTTGTTGATTGGTCATACAAATAGTTGGGTTTCTTATATATTCATATGCTGGCTCTAGATCAATATGTTTGTTAATTGCTCCTTTGGTAGAAATACCAGGCTTCAATAAATTCACATGTGTGGCAGAGTGCTGGCATGGCCAATGATTTTTGTTCCTTCCCAATCAAACTGGTGCTTATTTATGTTCAGTGTGGTTCGAGATCAGGGATTTTTGATGGTGCTGTTGAAATGCCAGTTGATGTTCATGAACCCTTGTTATCAAGTGCCTTCTTGTCTGCCCCACACAGAATCACTTACAATCCTTGCAATTGGTTTTGTATATACGATATGTTGCTGTTGTCTTCCTTCTGTATTTTGTCTTTGACTTTCGGTAGCTCTTTTCCGAGTGTAAATGTGGGTTTGCGAGCTATCCTTTATTCCTGGAGGGCTGCAGTATTCTGGCAGCCATTTCAGATGTTCCTTTGATGTGTGGAACATATTACTTAATATAATAAAACATAACACGTAATATAACAGATAATCAGAGTTGGAAGGGACCTTGTAGGTCATCTAGTCCAACCCCCTGCCCAAGCAGGAGACCCTACACCATTTCTGACAGATGGGAGTCCAATCTCTTCTTGAAAGTCTCAAATGATGAAGCTCCCACAACTTCCGAAGGCAAAGTTGTTCCATTGGTTGATGGCTCTCCCTGTCAGAAAATTTCTCCTTGTTTCCAGGTTAAATCTCTCCTTGTTCAGTTTTCATCCATTATTCCTTGTCTGGTCTTCAGGTGCTTTAGAAAATAGCTTGACCCCTTCCTCTCTGAGGTAACTGCTTAAATATTGGAAGACTGCTATCATATCTCCCCTGGTCCTTCTCTTCACTAGATTAGCCATGCCCAGTTCCTGTAACTGTTCTTCATATGTTTTAGTCTCCAGTTCCCTCATCATCCTGGTTGCTCTTCTCTGTACTTTTTCTACAGTCTGAACATCTTTTTTATAATGTGATCAAAACTGGATGCAGTACTCTGGGTGTGGTATTACTAAGGCTTTATAGAGTGATATTAGTACCTCACTTGGTCTTGATTGTATCCTTCTGTTAATGCAATTTAGGATTGCATGAGCTATATCATGCACAATTTAATTTCATAATGTGATCCTTATCATCCAAACCCCAACAAAATACCCAGCCAACTACCACACGAAAATAAGTCTTGACATATAGTACATCAAAGGAACATCCAAAATGGCTGCCAGAATACAGCAGAGTGGATTTGATTTAAATCAAGCCAATTGAAATCACGATTGAAATCACTAGTAAAAAGGCTTGATTTAAATCAACTGGATTTAAATCATAATTTTTAAAGAGCAGCTATCATCTCTGTCCCACAGCAGCTCCTCTCACCCTCTGTTGACTCACTGACAGTCCCAATATTGCAGAATTTTGCTCCATAACTAAGCTCCATTTCATGCTGAATAAAGTAAATGATGAATGTATCTTAAATAGAAAACTATATTTAACTAGATTTTTACTCCAAAAGCATTTTATTAAAATAAATTTGATAAAAAACAAAAAAATCCTATTTAAATTTTTTAAAAAATCCAATTTTAATTTAATAAATCTGTTCTTTTTTTAAAAAAAAAATTAATCGATTTTTATTTACCCTGGAATACAGCAAATGTTTCAGTTAGCAACATCAATTTTGGGCTCAATTGTGGTCGTAACCTAAGGACTACCTGTACTTCTTTAACCTTAGGCAATTCTTCCTAATGCCCAGCAGAAAGTTCCAGGTAGATTGTCGATTTACAACCACTCATTTAGTGATAGAAGTTACGAGGGCATTAGGGGGGAAAGACTTATGATTATTTTTCACAATGTTACACATGATCAAAATTCAGATGCTTGGCAATGGGTTGATAGCAGAGTGGATAAAAATCAATAGTGGTTTTTTTTAATTTAAAAATCAGATTTTTTTATTTAAATCAGTTTTTTTTGTCAAATTTATTTTAATAAAATGCTTTTGGAGTAAAAATCTAACTAAAGATAGTTTTCAGTTTAGGATACATTAATAATACATGTAGTTTATGCATTGATGAACTCAGACAATTTCATAGCAGACATAATAGCTGCTCTTAAGTTGATTTAAATCAAGCCTTTTTATAGTGATTTAAATCAAATCCACCGTAGTTGATATCATATTTCTGATGGCTGCAGTGTTCCAGGGTCATGTGATCACAGTTTGGGACCTTCTGACAAGCATTTCACTTAACAACTGTGTTCTAATTTAACAACGGCAATGATTCATTTAACAAGTTTGGCAAGAAACATTGTAAAATGGGGCAAAATTCAGTTAACCACTGTCTTGGTTAGCAAGATAAATTTTGGGCTCAATTGTGGTCATAAGTTGAGAAATACAGGTAGTCCTTGACTTACGATCATAACGCTGTAGACACCCAAAATTTCTGGTGTTAAGTGAAACATTTGTTAAGTGAGTTTTGCCCCATTTTACCACCTTTCTTGCCTCGGTTGTTAAGTGAATCACTGCCATTGATAAGTTAACAACCCGGTTCTTAAGTGAATCTGACTTCCCCTTTGACTTTACTTGTCAGAAGGTTGCAAAAGGGGATCATGTGACCTCGGGACACAACAACCGTCATGAACCAATTGCCAAGCATCTGATTTTTGATCACATGATCATGGAGATGCTGCAAAGGTCACAATTGTGAAAATCCGTCAGAAGTCCCTTTTTTCATTGCCATTCTAACTTTGAAATGATCACTAAATGAACTGTTGTAAATCAAGGACTATCTGTACTTAGACTTCCCTGCCAACATGGACCCGTGGTGGCAAGTGGCTAAAATGCAGAATTGCAGGATAATTCTGCCAATTGCCAGCAGTTCAATTTCCTCAATCCTGACCGATTCAAGGTTGACTCAGCCTTCCATCCTTCCGAGGTCAGTCAAATGAGGACCCAGATTGTTGGGAGGCAATAGGCCCTTGATGGTGAACCTATGGCACGCGTGCCACAGATGGCATGCACAGCCATTTGTGCTGGCATGCGAGCTGCAGGCAAACTTGCCTCGCATGCGCCTCACAGCTGATTTTCGGCCTCCCAGAGGCTTGAGGAAAGCCTTTGCAGGGTGAAAAATAGGCCCATTTCAGCACTTCCTGTATTTCCGGAAATACCGGAAGTGATGAAACGGGCCTATTTTTCAGCCCGCAACGCCTGCAGAAGCTTTCCTCAAGCCTCTGGGAGGGCAAAAAAGGCTTCAAATGGACCGAAAATCAGCTGGGAGGTACAGTGCAGGTAAGGGAGAGGGGGGGATGATTGGGTGTGTGTGCATGCATTGCCCTCTGGGTGCTGGCACACAAGCATAAGCATGAAAGCACCTGCACAAATTTTGACACAGGAGCCCAAAAAAGTTAGCCACCACTGCAATAGGCTAACTGTGTAAACCGCTCGGAGAAGGCTATAAAGCCTTATGAAGCGGTATATAAGTCTAAGTGCTAGTGCTGTTCACTTAACAATCATGGCAAGAAAGGTCGTAAAATGGAGCAATAATCACTTTAAGAGTCTTGCTTAGCAAACAGAATTTTGGGTCTTGGTTGTGATCATAAGTTCAGGACTACTTGTACTAGATTACAGGCTTTCTTTCTTGGACACTTGTAAGTTATTGCCCCTTTCTGCGTTCAGAAGGTCCCGAGTTCAAATCCCTAACAAAATCAAGATATAAGTCTAAGCGCTCTCACTATTGCCATTGTTATTTCAGTTCATTGGGTCTTCTCCTGTCTTCTTAGAAAATAACAATGGGATGGGTTTGGGAGGCTGCCCTGCTTTGTTTGGAAACATGCCCAGCTACCCCCCCCCCAAGAGGCAAAGGGGGTGTAGGAAGTATCTCTCTCAAAAAGATAGTCATCTTCTCTACCCATGGTTATAGATTAAAATTCTTCTTTTGTTCCAGATGACAGGGATGAAGGAAGAGGAGGCAGCGGATTTCCCCGAAAGAAAAGAAACTTCTCTGGATGTTACCCTCAGGCAGCTGAGCAAGGAGGTCAAGCAAGAGGAGGATGGGAATGCCTGCATGCCAGGTAAGGGGTTCCTTTGTTGGCAAACTACAACTCCCAGCTGTCTTTGCTCTCAGCCATGGAAGCTTTACGCCCTCCATTTTGTTCATTGTGGAATTTCACCACTAGGGAGCAGCCTTTGCAGCATCAGCCTCCATACTGTGACTGAAGAGTTTGAATTGTGTAACTTGATTTGAGAAAGGGGGGTTATCCATAAATAAAGGATAAAGATAAATAAAGGTTATCCATAAAGAAAGGGGGGTTATCCATAAATAATAATAAAGGATAACACAGGAAAAGAAAAGGCTTCCTACAAGCAGAGTCAATGGGGAAGTCGGAGGGAAGTTGGAGGCTGTGATCACATGAGATCCTTAACAACCTTCACAGTCCTTGTTTAGGACTGCCAAAACTGCCATCGCGAAGAAAGGTGGTGATGTGAGATCATGCTTTACAACTGTGTTGTTTAGCAGTGGCCATTCCAGTCCCCCTTTGTCCTCATAACATGAGAACTACAAATGCAAAGAACCTTTGGCCTTCAGAATGTTGCTGAACCTCTCCTCTCAGCTGTCCTAGACAACCTGGCTGAGAGTGAGGACTTCTGGGAATTGTAGTTCAGCAGCATGTGAAAGGCCTCGAATTCCCAAAAAGGTACAGGTAGCCTTCAGCTTACAAGCATTCATTCAGTGACTGTTTGAAGTTACAACGGTGACTTATGACCATATTTCGCACTTAGGACTGTTGTAGCATGCCCAGGTTCCCATGATCTTAACTTGGATATTTGGCCACTGACTCGTATTTATGACAATTGCAATGTCCCAGGGTTACGTGATCATCTTTTGTAACCTTCTGACAAGCAATGGGGAAGCCAGATCAACCATGAGATTATGCAATGATTCACTTAACAACTGTGGCCAGAGAGGTTGTAAAAGAGGTCAAAACTCCCTTAGCTGTCTTGCCTAGTGACGGAAATTTGGGGCTCAATTGTCATAAGTTGAAGACTACCAATAATGGGAAGAAGGACTAACCTTGAGAGGTAGAAGGAGGAGCCACAACCAAAACAATGGTGATACAAAAGAAAATTCACTCTTGGCTAGAATAATAAAAAGTTGTGGCAGGAGGTGCTGTTAATCTGAGGCATTCTGCTCCACCTTTCCATATCTCACCCTACTTGGCAGTTGAGTGACCATTGGCAGGAGAAATAATCCTCAACTTATGACTATAATAGATCTTGCCCATTAAGGTAATAGGTCACAATAGTTGTAAAGTGGTTATGTCTAATTGGACTCATTTTTATGATCTCTTTTCCAGTGGTCATGAAGTGAGCTCACTATTCACACTAGGGCATTTTTGTAAAAAAACCAGAAGTAAACACTAGTTGCCTAGTGCCCAAAATGTGGTCACATGACTGCAGGGGAAAGGGGAAGCCATTGGAACTTTGGAACTGGGTCATAAGTAACTTTTGGGGTCTCCATTGTAAATTCAAACGGTCACTAAGCGATTGGTCATAATTCGAGGACTATCTGTATTTTTACTTGCTTACTTCTGAGGTTCCCCTTTTTCTTCCCCCAGCGAAAAATGGGTTCTATTGCAAAACTTCCAATCCCCCATCCTTGAAGACCCTTTTGTCAGGATTCCAGTGATCGCCCTAATTAAATCATGAGCCTCCAGCCAAACTTCAAAAAACTTCACAGGATTTATTAGGAACGACATACTGGCATGACCTGTATGAAGCCGACTCTGAGATACGTAATTTACAATCATCTATACATAATTCCCCTCATCCCTCTGAGTGTATCATAATTCAGATTGTCCACCGAAACATGTTCATGGCCTGGGTGTCATCAATCACGCTCTCCAATAGAGGATTTTTGCACCCAGAATTACCTCAGTTACCATCGTTGTGAGAAAAGCTAGGAATGTGCTTCTAGGTTCATTTGCCATATGCTCCTTCAGGGTTTCTCTCTCCCACTTCCTCTTTCTTATGGCAACTTGGAGACAGGCATAGGAATGTTTTACAAGTTGACACCGCCCTTATTCCTTGGCATGTTTGAGCAGTTAAAGGAATTGCTTACCCTGCCTGAACCCTAACGAGAGAGGTACTAACAGGTGGGTGATTATTGTATTTGGCAGATGACGAAGGGCAAAGAGACCACCAGGAGATGATGACAGAGAGAGAAAACGTCCAGGGTTTAAAAGAACCTGTCTCCAATCCGAACAAGCCAACCAAAGAACAGCCAGAAGAGCCAGAGAATGATCCTGTTGCATTGAAGAGGAGAGACCTCTACGCAACTATCCTCAGGCAGCCGATCCCCAAAGGGAAGCAACCAAGTGACAAGCTGTTCCATAGCCTCAACAAGCATCTCCAGGCCCACACCGGCAAGGAGCTGTTTGAATGCTCCGATTGCGGGAAGGCCTTTATTTCCAGAGCCGGCTTCATCGTTCACATTCGAGTCCATGGCCGGGAGAAACCCTATGAATGCTCGGAGTGTGGGAAACACTTCCGCCGCAGTTCGCACCTCAACAACCACAGCAAAATCCACACCGGGGTGAAGCCCTTCCAGTGCTCAGATTGCGGGAAGACCTTCAGCCGTAGTTCCAGCTTAGTTTCCCATCAGCACATGCACACAGGGGAGAAGCCCTACCACTGTGCCTCCTGCAGCAAGCAGTTTTGCGACAAATACAGCCTGGTGCGCCACGAACGCCTCCACACTGGCGACAAACCCTACAAGTGTACGGAGTGCGGGAAGAGTTTCAACCAAAGCCACCATCTCGTCACTCACAAGAGGAGCCACACGGGTGAAAAGCCCTATGTGTGCTTGCTATGCAGCAAAAGCTTCTGTGATCGGTCCACGTATATCAGGCACCAGAAGAACCACATGGGCGAGAAAATGTTCAAGTGCTCTGAGTGTGGTGAAAGCTTCAGCCGGAACAAGCACCTTCTCCGGCACCGGAGAATCCATACGGCCGGGGAGCTGTACACCTGCTCCGATTGCGGCGAGAACTTTTCCCGTCGATCGGGCTTGAAAATGCACCAGAAAATCCACACAGGGGAGAAACCCTACGAATGCGGGGACTGCGGGAAGAAATTTAACCGAAGCACCAACTTGATCAGCCATCAGAGGGTCCACACGGGAGAAAGACCGTACGGTTGCCCCGACTGTGAGAAGAGATTTAGTCGGAGGACACACCTTGTGAGCCACCAGAGAATCCATGGGCAGAAGAAGGAAATGTCAGAAGGGCTGGGCACAGCAGGTCTGCATCCCCCTGCAGCAGTTTTCGTGCCCACGCTGTTCATCACAACCCTGTGAGGTAGGTCTGTTGGGTTGAGAGGCGGGCAAGGGTGCAATTCAACCGGTATAACAGTCGGTTTGGTGAGCGCCCGCTCTGCGTTCATGCTCCACGTTTAAAAATGATAATACTTACCTTCAACCGCAGCTGAAGAAAACAGCTGAGGTGCGGCAAACTGCTCTGCCCGTGAATCAGCTGTGCTCTAACAAAAAGACATAAAGCACAGGAAAGAGCAGAGGCAGGTAGGTGGGCCCACATGCTCATCCAAATGAACCGGTTTGGAACCAGCTGATTGTCAGAAAAAGGGGTTCGCCCGAACCACGAGAATCCCACCCCTGGAGGCAGGCCCAGCCAAAATGATTCAAGAACTCTATGGGGTTCCACAGTATTTTCCCACTGTTGAATGACAAAAATCGACATTGTAGTGTGATTTGATGTCAAAAGAAGTTGAGACTCGACTCTACAGAGAGTGTAGAGAAGAGCAGCAAAGTTAATCAGGGGAAAGGAGGCTAAAAGATATGAAGAACGGTTGCAGGAAGGCCCAACCCTTTGTGCCTTGAGAGAAAAGCCTGGGCCAATTCATTCAATGATCCATCAATATGTTTTCTTGGCTGTCCATGGTAGTCTCTGGGGTCTTCTGCAACACCAAAGTTCAAAATGGTTGCAGGAATTGGGCATGTCCAATTTAATGAAAAGAAGGACTAGGGGAGACATGATAGCAGTGTTCCAATATCTCAGGGGCTGCCATAAAAAAGAGGGAGCCAAGCCATTCTCTCCAAAGCACCTGAGGGCAGGACAAGAAGCAATGGATGGAAACTAATCAAGGTGAGAAGCAACCTAGAATTAAAGAGAAATTTCCTGACAGTTCGAACAATTAATCAATGGAACAACTTGCCTCCAAAAGCTGTGAATGCTCCAACCCTGGAAGTTTTTAAAAAGATGTTGGATAATCTTTTGTCTGAAGTGGTATAGGGTTTCCTGCCTAGGCAGGGGGGTTGGACTAGAGGATCTCCAAGGTCCCTTCCAATTCTGTTATTCTATTCTAAGTTCCCCAAAATTGATAAGTCTGTCAGACTGGTGATCTCTCAGGAAAACATCATACCCTTGTCTGAAATTTTGCAGAATCTCATACAGGAACACAAAACTCATGCCAATGTTAGTGCTCACATGAACCAGAGGCAATTTTTCAAGTTTAATTTTTTTGTGTGTGTTTAAGATTTTTATTGAGTTATAAAATATAATAAGATACAAAATACAAAAGTAAATCGGAAAACGGTGGAAAGGAGGAAGGGGAAGAAAAGCGAGGAAGGATAAGGGGGGAAGGAAAAAGAAACATTGACTTCCAACTCTCTCTGTTGGAGTAAAATAAGGCATTAACATCAAATCACAACTTTTTGTTTTTTTCATAATAATATGAGTAAGCCATTTCTATAAAGATTTGTCAATCTACTCAGTAAAACCCAAAATCAAAGTTTCTTTCTTTTCCTCTTCAGGCACAAAGTTAGAAGCAGTCTTCATGTGGAAACAAAAGTACTTATGTTCATTTCTTTAATCAAAATAGTCAAGATTGTCATTTCAGCCAACTCCCATCAACTTCTGCAACCATTTGTCCATGGTAGGAACCAAAGTATCCTTTCATTTTTGCGCATACCATAGTCTTGCTGCTGTCAACATATATAATAACAACGTTCCAAAATAATTTTTCAAGTTTAATAATGGACATTCTAGGATGATATCCGGTGGTTATACCATCAAATTGCATTCCAAAGGTGCTTTTCCAAAAGGCAACTAGGCTTTCTTAGTTTTTCCTTGAAAACATTTTTCTTCTCATCCCAAATTCTTGGATGAGAAGTGAAATGGTTTCAAGGATAAAAACAAGAAAGTCCAATTGCCTTTTGGAAAAGCACTTTTAGGACAACAATGACCAGAATGATTGAGAATCTCCATAAATTTCAGGTTGCATGTTGCGAAGTTGTGCTGTAGACTGAATCTGTGGATCAGGAGCCACAAAGGAGCTGCTGATCCAGTTCTACAGAGGAATTATTGAGCCTGTCATCTGCACCACTATAACCATCTGGTTTGGTTCTGCAACCCAACAAGGCTTCAAAAAATAATTAGGACTGCAGAAAAAAAACAATTGCTACCAACCTGCCTTCCATTGAATATACTGCATGAATCAGAAAGAGGGCTGTGAAAATATTTACAGACCCCTCACATCCTGGACATAAATTGTTTCAACTCCTTCCCTTAAAAAAATGCTATAGAGCACTGCACACCAGAACAACTAGACACAAGGACAGTTTTTTCCTGAACGCCATCACTCTGCTGAACAAATAATTCCCTGAACACTGTCCCAACTATTTACAAAATCTGCACTACTATTATTGTTAATCTTCTCATCACTCCTATCACCCATCCACTCCCACTTGTGACTATATGACTGTAACTTTGTTACTATTCATATTGACTGTTTCCTAGTATGATTTGATTATTTGTACCCTATGTCCATATTCAGTGTTGTACCTTATGATTCTTGATGAATGTACCTTTTCTTTTTATGTACACTGAGAGCATATGCACCAAAGACAAACACCTTATGGGTCTAATCACACTTGGCCAATAAATTCATTTCATTTCATTTCAAAAGCCATTACAGATAGTCACACTTACTGACAGCAATTGGCTCTGAGGACTCTGTGGCTAAGCAGCAGGATTTTAAGGCATATCACAGGACTGTGCTGATTTGGTGATTTATTGAGAAGCGTTTTGCCACGAGGAACCATTTAAATTATAAACAATATAAATTGATATTACACACTCCAGAAGCAACCTTCTCTCTAAAGTGCCATTTTTCTACCAAATGATCTCTCTCTTTTTTCCCATTCTTGTATTTCAGATGAATCATTTAATTCTGAAGGAAGACTTTTACCAATTTACCTCTTCGGTAGGAGCAGAGTGTCGCTGTTACAGCAGAATGTCAGAAAGGGGAATATGGAGGAAACGTGCTATAAAACACATTTCACGTGGGTTGAGGAACGAATTCTCTACCTCTCCACCAAAATCTAGCCCTGGTCCTCAATCCCACACTTCCAGCCTTTTTTGCTAAGAATTGTAAATCACTTATGTGAACTGTTGTATGTTTCTGACTGTCGCTTTTTTTTTTCCATGTGGAGGAAATTGTATAACATCAGCAATACAAGTCATCCATCAATTTGATTTGGGTTTTTGCGTCTTCTTGAAATTAAAACATCCTACACTCACTATCCCTCCCTTTTTCCCATCCATGATTTGGGAATCACTTTTGTTGAGAATGATAGGTCAGCTCCTTATACCAATGGCAAAAATACACACTTTCCTATCCATGGACAGGCAAAGTACAACCAAGAGTTGTGTCCTGATTCTCATCTTTCTTATGGCCAAGGTAAAATTCTGTCCCTTGATTCTTAACAATTTCATCACTGGAAGCTTTCAAGAAGAGACTGAACTGCCATCTGTCAGAAATGGTGTAGGGTCTCCTGCTTGGGTGGAGGTTGGACTAGATGACCTATAAGGTCCCTTCTAACTCTGTTAATCTGTATAATTTAGGATAAGAAGCACAGGGAGTTTACTTATTTACTTACTTATTTAGAAATTTTATATTGCCACCTACTTGAACATGGTGACTCAAGGCAGCTTACATGAATATAAAAATATTGTATATAAAAAATAAAACTAATAGAAGTAAATAATCAAATAATACAATAATACAATAGCCCCCCACCCCGGCAACAACATTCCACACAAACCATTTAATGGGCTCCATCCCACTTTGTGTTCCCCAGGCCTGCTGGCAGAACCAGGTCTTCAGCGCCTTCCAGAAGAGTGTTAGGAGGGCAGTCTAATCTCTGGGGGAATGGTGTTCCAGAGAGATGGAGCCACCATGGAGAAGGCCCTTCTTCTGGGTCCCCCCAGGTGTATTAGAGCGGCGTCTAAATGAATTTTTTAAAAATGAATACCTTTAAAATCATGTTAGATGCCACAGAAACAATGTAAGAGACAGGACAGATGCCTTCAAAACACGATTTCAAAAATATTTTAAAACAAATCTTTACGGCTATCTTTTCCCTGGACAATTAAAATCAAAATGGACTCTTTCTAATCCTGGTTAGCACAAAGTAATATACAGGCAGAATTTAAAAGATTCCTTAATATGATAAGATAATTTTATTCGTTATCAAAAGCCAAATAATTGGAAATCAAGTTATGCCATGAAATCACAAGTGTTTCATGTATTTGGTTAAGCATGCAACTTTATCTTCTTTTATCTTTTCCAGATGCCAGATTGCAAACTATTGCAATCCTATTATTCCGCTTCAGGGCTTTTTGTATGATGCATTAATTCACCTTCACCCTGAAACTGTGTCATTGTACCACCTCAACACTCACTTGCATCCCAAAAGTTCCCCTGCCCCAGAAACCCCACTCCCTCCAGCGCAAAAGCACAAAAGAAAAACCTGGACAGATCCATCCATGCAAATTTAAGCGCCTGTTTCCCTGATAGGCGTGGCCTCTCTAGGAAATCCAACTCTGTAGATTTAATCCTTTTCATTATCTCAGTGTTTCCCAACCTGGGCAACGCTCGCTGGTGGGACCTCGCTGAGAATTCTGGGAGTTGTAGTTTACACATCAGGTTGTCTAGATTGAGAACATTACTTTTATCTTGTGGGAAAATGTTATTTCAGAGACGCTTACCAACTTTTCAGCTAGCTCTCACTCCCATGCCTTTAAAGCAGCTTGGTGTCAAAATCAATTTGTCAAAACCTGACCAATTTTTAGAGGTGTAATCTCTAAACTCCCAGAATTCCTCATCCAGGAATAACTGGGAGTCCACCCATCTCAAAATTACCAAGGCTCTAAAACATTGGTCTAGAATAGTTAACTGCAAGTGGTTTTATTCAATTGTAATACAAATAGCAATAAACGAGCAACGACAACTAAATTATGGAAGTAATTTTAATTGTATGTTTGAGATAAGGGATCCAGTATCTTCATTTTATCTCAATCTAATTTATCTCCAGGACTGATATGACAACAGAATGAACCACTTTCAAACATTTATTTCTGAAGATGGGAGAGAATATGGTAAAGTGGAAAACAAAGCAAACAATTCAGCCCCCAATGTTATGTTTCTTCCCGGCCAATCAGACATAAGATACATTGAATAAAATGAGATTTCCTCTAAGATAAGTGTGCATAGAAGTACAGTAGCAAGGCTAGCCTATGTTTGATATACAAGTAGTCCTCAACTTACAACAGTTCATTTAGTGACTGTTCAAAGTTACAACAGCATTGAAAGAAGTGACTTCTGACCATTTCTCACAGTTACGACCTTTGAAGCATTCCTATGATCATGATCATCTCCTTATGACTGTTTTTCACACTTGTGATCATTGCAACATCCCCATGGTTACTGTCATGCTGGTTAGAATCTGACTCTGAGGGAGAGAAGGAACAGCAGACAGGGAGTGGGAGTGTGGCTCCGGAAGATGTAGAGGAAATTGGGGAAGGGCACAGGCTGGCTGGGCAGTCAGAGGAAGACCCAGGCCCATCCCCTCTTCATCCTAGGGCACACAGGGAGGAGTGGATAAGGGAGAAATGTGAATGGCGAGGTCTACAGGGGAGGAAAGGGCCCCGATCCCCTTCATGGGTTGCAGCTGGGAGGACTGTTTAAAAGGACAAACTGCACAAGGCCCAGTGCTGGAAGCAAAGTGTGAAATACTTCTAGTCTTTCATTGCTTATCTGAGTTCTGGCATCCTTCTCAGTGTGTATTTTGACATCTGTGGATGTCTTCAAGCCCTTATCCTGCCTTGTCTCATTAATTGCTTCCGTGTGGTTTATGTTGTTGTTTTTTCTATTTATAATTTACATGTATTTTGAGTTTGAACGGAATTTATTCCTTTTGGTAACTGTTCATGGGGGAGTTTTTTCTCCAGTCAGTGATAATTGGACCTTGGGGGCCAAGTTGAAGGAATTAAAGGGACTTCACCAATTTTTGTGACTTTGTTGCTTTTGTATCCCACTCTTGGGTCATCACAATTACATGATCAAAATTCAGATGGTTGGCAACTGGCTCATATTTATTTTTTTAATAAAGTTTTATTTGGGTTTTCACACATACAAAATACAAGTAAAACATCTTTTTTGAAAATAGCATGGTCCCAGGTTGAAATTCTTTATACAGACACAAAACTCAATCTCATGCTCCTTTTTGTATTCTATTCCATATCTTATATTATTCTATATTTTCTATGTAGTTTTTTCCCTCTTTTAATTTTCTCAATTTTATTTTGATTATCTCATCTCAATTCAAATCATTATATTTATACTTTTGTCTGTTCTGTTTCAATTTCATATTATCTTTTCTCATGAAACAAATTTTCTCCTGTAGTTACTAATTGGAGTATGACACCTTTATTTCTTTTAATTACGTCCATTCAACTCTGAAAGCCCCTGTCACACTGCACCAACGGATGCAAAGAGGATGTAAAACAGACAAAAAAGCTTGCCATCCATTGGTTAACGCGATGTATCCGTTCTGTACTCACTGCCTCCGTTTTGCTTCCTCTCTATCCGTCCAGCATCCGTCTATTGACGTTTCATCCGCTCAAAAAGTTTTGAGCTGCCCAAAACTTTTGTGTGGAAAATGTATCCAATTCGTCCGTTCTGCATCCGCTACGTATCCGTTCTGCATCCGTTACGCATCCGCTATATCCGCTAGGCATCCACTGCGCATCCGCGCAATTCGCATCTGCTCGGACGCAGGGAGGAAGCGGAACGATGCAGAACGGATGCAGAATGGATGCCTAGCGGATGCAGCATGGAAACAAAGCGTTTAAAACGGAAAAAACGTTCGCAGAGGGGACCTATCTCGGATATTAAGGATGTCTGCAGGATGCCTAGAGGATACAAAGGGACACCTATACTGCCGATAAAAAGGGAGCAACACATCTGGATCTCACTTTCAGAACAGCAGCCCTGCGGTGCGGACCTCTGCAGCCTTCATCTGACTCTTCCTCTTCCACAGCATCCAGTCATGTCCACCGTGGATTGTAATACGGTCCTTTTGGCAGCCACCATCCTTCTGCAACAGTGCGAAGCCATCTACAGGCTCTGTGAACTCTACTATGGGAAGAAAAAGGGGCGGCGAAGAAGCGTCTGGGTATGAAGATGGTTCGCCAGAAGAGCAGAGGACGGACTGTACAACAAGCTGATGGTGGAGCTCAGGAACGAAGACACTCGGGCATTCCAGAACTTCATGAGGATGCCTCCAGCCATGTTTGACTAACTTGTGCAGTGCCTGACACCCAGGTTGACCAAGCAGAGCACCAACTTCCGGCCCAGCCTGGAACCTGGGCTCAAGGTGGCACTCACTCTGCGCCACCTGGCCTCAGGGACCAACTACAAGAGCATGCAGTACGGCTGGAGGGTGCCACACAACACCATCAGCATTGTGGTCAGAGAAGTGGTGCAGGCCATCATCGAAGAATACAAGGAGGAGGTCCTCCAGTACCCCTCCACTGAAGAAGGCTGGAAGAAAGTTGCAGAGCAGTGGTATCAGAAGTGGAACTTCCCACACACCGTTGGAGCCATCGATGGCAAGCATGTGGCCTGCAAAGCGCCAGCCAAGTCGGGGTCCACTTATTTCAACTACAAGGGCTTCTTCAGCATCATAATCTTCGCCATGGTCGATGCTGACTACAAGTTCATGTACATCGATGCTTCAGGCAGCGGCTCATCTTCAGATGCCCAGGTATACAATGCCAATCACCTCAAGGAGGAGCTGGAACGCAACCTCATCGTGGGCTTCCCAGATCCAGAACCCCTGCCCAACAACACACAAGATGTGCCTTCTCCCTCACAACCTACCTCATGAAGCCCTACACCTCCAAATACCTCACCCGTGAAGAGAGGATCTTCAACTACAGGCTGTCCAGGGCAAGGCGGGTGGTGGAGAACGCCTTTGGCATCCTGGCCAACAGGTTCCAGGTACTTCTCACCACCATGCAGCATCACCCACAGACCGTGAGGAGGATCCTGCACAATCTCATGCACACCCGCTACCCAGTCTTGCAGAATGGGCTCGTAGACCTCCAGCAAGGCAATGGGGACATGGAGCCTGGGGAATGGAGGCAAGGGCGAAACCTGATAGACACTCAGGATGTGCAAGGCCCCAACAGAGCCTCACGTGAAGGGAAGAAGCGGCGCAACCTCCTGAAACACTGGTGCAACTCCCCAGCTGGAGCGGTGGAGTGGCAAGATAGGATGATAGATGCTTAATGGATGCTCCCTTCAGCCTGTCTCATCACACTGATGAGATTGGGCCATGTATGTTGAGTGGCCCTACAATGAAGAGGGCATTTAATAAAGAGTTGTGTTTATGTTGACATGTGTGGATGATTGATTATATTGTTATTGATAATAAAAGGGCCATAGGTGTGGCACCTGGGAGGGTGGACCATACAGTCCCACTATGCTTGCACTGGAGGTTTATCTATCCCACAGCTATTACCCATCCCAAAGGTATCCCTGCCCATCCCACTGCTATCTTAACCCATCCCACAGCTATCTTAATCCAACCCACAAGCATGCAAAGGCTTAAACCATTTCTAAAAGTTTCCAGCAAGACTTTATTAAAAAAAGGAAATGAAGCAAGTGTGTGAATCAAAAATAGACTTTATTAACAACAAGCTATAAGACAAAAAAGAGTCTCTGGCACTCCTCTTGGTCGCTCAGTCTCAGGGGTGAAGGGTCCAGGTGCTGTGGAGGTGGCTGGTGCTGGAGTGCTTGTCATCAGCTCCTCCAGAAGCAGAAGCAGCAGAAGCCCCAGCCCCAGAAGAGCGAGCCCGTGCTGCAGAAGCCCCAGCAGAACCAGAGTGAGGGCCAGGGGGCGGGATGGTAGCCCTGTCCCTCTTGCAAGGGCTGGCAGCAGATGGCTGAGGCTTGCTGTGCTTCAGCATGGTTGTGGGGTTGCTGGCTGGCAGGGAGGCTGGCAGGAACCAAGGCTGGCAGGAAGGCTGGCAGGGAGGCATGCACCAAGGCTGGCAGGAAGACAGGCAGGGAGGCAGGCACCAAGGCTTGCAGGAAGGCTTGCAGGGAGGCAGGCATCAAGGCATGAACCAAGGCTGGCAGGCAGATTGGCTGGCAGCAAGGCTGGCAGGCAGGCAGACAGCAAGGCTGGCAGGGAGGTGGCAGCAAGGCTGGCAGGCAGGCAGACAGCAAGGCTGGCAGGGAGGCTGGCAGCAAGGCTGGCAGCAAGGCTTGCAGGCAGACATGCAGGCAGACATGCAGGCAGGACAGGCAAGGCAGTAGATGTGTCTGGAAGCAGGCCTTTCCTCTGAATGGCGACCTGCTTCCGAGCTGCTTCCGTTATATCCGCGGGGCTGACGCAATGCATCCTCCCCGTATGCGCAATTAACGCTGTGCATCCGCTAGGCTTCTGCTGTGCATCCGCTTCATCCGCTGTGCATCCGCTGTGCATCCGCTGTATCCGTTCCGCGTCCGCTTTGCTGAGGCCCCCCGGAAGCCCAGCGGATGTGCCATCCGCTCCCATCCGCTGGGCTTCCGTTCTGCATCCGCTTTCCATCCGCCCTGCGTCCTCCCCCTGTCCGTGTTATCCGCTCCGGTTATGCAAATTTTTGCCCCTTTTGAGAGGATGGAACATTTTGCTCATCCGTTGTGTCCGTTTTGCATCCATTGGGCAGTGTGACAGGTCCTTTAACTTCAATATATACCTTAAGGTTATGACCTTCAATATAATACATAATACATAACTTCCAATCGAATTCTGTTTTGGTACATTCTTATAATACACACTATATTCTTTTTTTAAAAAAAGATTATAAATATATATAATTATAAACCCTCATTCTATTCCAATTCAGTTGTATCATTAATCATAATCTTAACATCTTTAACACTTTTCAATTTAATATCATACTTCCTTAAAAACACATATAATCTCCATAATTAATTTTTCCCTTATTTCTCTTCACGTTTTATAAATAATTAAATATTCATTTTGTTACATTTATTTATTGACAAGCATTCCACTGAATTACGATAGCTATTTTATCAGACAGTTTAATCATACATTGTTTCATATTTTCTCAAATTATTTCTGTTTCTAATATAACAGTACTATCTTATGTACCTTTGCAGAATGCCTTTTCCATTAAATTTTCACCCATTATCTCTAAATAGGCCATCTCTCTATATTTTGTTTCTGTCCTTTATAACTTCTTTTCCTTTCTTTCTTTCTTTCTTCCCTCTCATCTTCTCCCTCCCCTTTTTACCTCGTCTCTCTACTTCTAATTCTCTCTTCTGCATTTCCCTCTTCTGTTGCTTTCTGATTTTATACTTATTTTTCACTCTATTTTTTTTGAGTTGTTTTTCTCAATCTTAAACTCTCTTTCCTCCCTTTCCTTTTTTCCCCCCCACCTAAGATTACTTGTTCATTAAAGATGGCTTCTTCTTTGTCACAATCTTCTTGTTTTGCAGGCATTTCTTGTTGTTTCTCATAATTCCAAATCTCCATTTCTAAAAACTGAAATACGAAGCCAAAAGAACCTCTCCCTTCTTGTGCTTCTTCTTTGTACTTTTTAAGGTCCATTTTCAGTTCTTCTAAAAGTGGAGCCATTTTAAACTTTTAAACAACCACCCGATTAATTTTAGTCATTCAAATACAATAACCAAAAATCCAGTAATCCAAATAGTCCCAAATTATATCTTCTTATTTCTTTTTCCACTTTCTCTTCCTGGGGTTTTTGTTCCAACATTTCAGTTAAAGTGTATCTTTTGGAAGTCTTGTTGAGATTTTGCTGTAAGTTCTTTTTAATTCCAGGCAGTCTCCTCCCTTCCAGATCCTGCCCTTTTATTCTTTTTCTCTCCTTTCCTGTTTTCAAAAGCTTTTAATTATCCAGAAATCTTTACTATCCCTTTGACTTTTTATTTTCAGCATTAAATGCCTATTAATGTCAAAGTGAATTTTTTTCCAATTTCTTGCTTAAGTCTCTTAGCTGTCAGGATCGGAAAAGGAGAAAACCAAATCTTTTCCCTTTTCTCTCTCCTTCGCAGCTTAAAAATCTTCTTAGGGAACAATGTTATTGTTTTTTTTTTAATAGTTTGAATTTCAGGGTACCTTATTTGTTGCTTTTGCTGTTTGACCCGGTCAACTAAAACTTTCTCTTCTTATCCTCCTCCTGCACATTCTTTTCCGGTCGAGTTCTTCTTTCTGGTGGCCATTTCTGACCACCACTACAACCGCCTTCGGGAAAGGGAGTAATGGCCAGCTGGAGAGGAAAGATGCAGCTCTTCTCAACCTTGCAAGCAGTCTCCCCACTCTTCATCACCTCTACAGGGTGGCTTAGCCTCAAAACTAGCAGGCTTGGGGCGCTCCAGCGGCAAGCACGGATCGAAGCCTCGCAGAGATGAGGTTTCAGTCTGTCGCCAAAGAAGCTCAAACCGGAAGTCGGCAACTGGCTCATATTTATGAAGATTGCAATGTCCTGGGGTCATAGGATCAGCTTTTGCAAACTTCTGATAAGCAAGGTCAATCTTTGGAGAATCCTGATTCACTTAACAACCATGTTACTAGCTAAACAAATGCAATATTCATTTAACAACTGTGGCAAGGAAAGAATGGGGAAAATTCACTTAACAAATGTTTCAGCAACATATATCTTGGGCTCAATTGCTGTTGTAATCTGATTTACAGTTAAATTTAGTTAACATTCAAAACAGTTAATATTGTATGATTATTCTCTGGTTATCTATCATCCCCCTGATCATATTAATTCTGGAGGTTGAAATCTACATGTCTAAAAGTGGCCAAGATTGAGAAACATTGACTTAAACAAGTAAACTGTGCTAATACTGGTCAAAAAAAGTGCCCCTCCCTCTTGAAGTATGGTCTGACTTTTAACACACCTCCATTCCTGATCTTGCAAACTCACGCATGTCCTCCATTCCACACGAGTCGCACATATTGAGTTCTCACAACCCCTCACAAGGAGATCAGAGAACTACAACAGGAATGGGCAAGATGAGTCTATTTTAACCTTTATTTTATTTTATTTATTTCATTCATTCTTCATTGCTTGAGTCCAGCAGGTTTGTCCAGAGAATTCTTCAAAGCCAGGGGAAAACTCCAGACAGTGCACTAATTCTTAACAGTTGGAACAATTCTTGAATGGAATGAGATGCCTCCAAAAGTTGTGGGTGCTCCATCACTGGAGGCATTGGATTAGATTAACAGAGTTGGAAGGGACTTTGTAGGTCATCTACTCCAACCCCCTCCAACCCACAAGTCTTAAAGTTGACAAGGGTGGAGACCTCTGGTATAAAGGGTTTGCAATAGTGGCGAATATCTGTAGCTTGGATGTAGGATGAGGGGGAATGTTTCGGAAGGAGGGAGGCTCACATTGTTGCCTTTTTACACACACACACATACACACAACCTTTCGGTCCCCCACCCACCCTCCACACCCCCAGATTTCGTGCCAAAGGAAAGGATGCTTTCAAGGCTCCCCAAATGTCATCTTATTTGGTCTCGAAGACACCAACAAATCAGATGACATCATCAAAGTTCGTAATATTATAAAAAACTCAAATACAACAAACATCTCTCCTGAGGATATCGTTGAAATAACCAGAGATGGCCCTGAGTCCAAATACAATGATGGCTTGATGGCCCCAAAATGTTGTAGAGTTGTTCACAAAAATGAGTCCAGCAAACACATATTCATTCATACAAAAAACGCCATTGCAAAAACCAATCCCAACCACAAAAAACTTCGCTCAAGACCAGACTTATCCATACTGAAAAGAATCTGCTCCCGTGAATTCTGCACAGAACTCAAAAAATGTCTAGACAATGGAGAAAAGGACCTGTACATTGACTACCATGCTGATTGCATCAAAAGTAAGTCACACAACCCACAACTCCACATCCAACCCTACCTCATCCAATCCACCATCACTCAAAACTAGGCACGCATGCCTCTAACTACCTCAATTCCAACTACAACTGGCCTTAAATGCAAGCTACTCAATGCAAAAAGCCTTGTGAATAAAATACCTGAATTTCTCCTCCTACTGAATATGACTAAATTCGACATCATATTTGTCTGTGAAATACAGCTCAATGCATCTCTCCCTGACTCCATTACCACAGTAAGAGGCCATCATGTTTACCAATCAGATCGTGAAATTCGTAGTGGAGGTGGTGTTGCTATCTTCTATAAAAAGTCCTTACATCTAAAAAGCATCCAAGTTACCCAAGAGCTTGCTCTTCCTGAGACCATCATCTGTGAACTGTCCTTAAATATCACATTTTGATTCTTACTATGTTACAGAGCCCCCAATTATAACGTCGAACATGTAAACAAGCTAAATTCACAACTAACATAGGCAACATCCTGCGCACACACTGTTATCTTTCTTGGTGACTTCAATCTACCTCACATTAACTGGACCCTAAACGAATGTAAAACTGAACCCATACATGCAACCTTCTACAATGCTGTAACAAACCCGGGACTGGAACAGCTAGTAACCAACAATACTAGACTTAACAACTGCCTTGATCTCATCTTCTGCAACAGTTTGAACTCAATTTATGGAATACAAATTGAAGAACCCTTTTCCAACAGTGACCACAGCATGATTGACTTTTGTCTCAACATACGTCCACACAAAAATCAACACAATGATGTGATCCCCAATTATAACTTCAAAAAAAGTAACTATGATCTTATAGACAATGATCTCTCATCCCTTGATTGGCAATTTCTATTCACTGGATGCAATACTGTTGAAGACAATTACAACATATTTTTACCTGAAGTCAAAAGAGCAATCAAACTATATGTACCAATAACAACTCCAAAAACCAGAAAAAACAGATTATCCATAAAAATAAGGAAGCTTCAATCCAAAAAGAAATTACTTTGGCAGAAAAACAAATCTGGTCACATTGTCAACTTCAAAAGCTGATACAAAAATTCATGCCACCAGATAAAGACTGAATGCACCAATTATCACATTAAAAAGAGGAAAACCTTCTCCACACCAATTCCACTCGCGCTTTTTACAATTTTGTAAACAACAAGCTAAAAGGTCCATCCCACCCCTGAAAGGACCTAACAGTAAAAATTGCAACAATGACACTATTAAAGCCAACCTCTTTAACACATTCTTTGGCTCAGTATTTGTAAACAGCAATGGATCATGGCCAGTATTTCCCAATCGAACCACAGACAACTACAATGTTCTAATACGTATCGATTTTACAGAAGACAATGTTGAAAAAGCACTATGTCTAAAACCATCTCTATCTATTGGACCGGATGGAATATATGCCTACTTCTAAGAAAAGCTATCCACTGCCATAGCCGAACCTCTTCACATAATCTTTGAAAAATCTTTCAGGACCAGCTCCTTGCCAAAACTATGGTCTTAAACCACGGTCATCCCCATCTTCAAAAAGGGAGACACCAACCTAGTTGAAAATTACAGACCAATCTCTTTTTGCTGCATCACCTATAAAGTCATGGAATCAATTATTAACCAATCCATTATCCTCTACTTCGAGACAAACAACCTACTGTCCAATAAACAATTTGGTTTCAGAAAAAAACTGTCCTGTAATCTGCAGCTCTTACACTGCAAAAACATATGGACTACACAACTCGATCAGGGCAAAGCAATAGACACAATCTACACAGACTTCTGTAAAGCCTTTGATTCAGTGGTACACGACAAACTACTCCTAAAACTAAAATCTTATGGTATCTCTGGACACCTGCATAACTGGATAGAAGCATTCCTGTCAAACAGACAACAAATGGTCAAAATTGGGAGCGTCCTATCAAATTCTGTACCTATCAACAGTGGTGTCCCCCAAGGCAGTGTTCGAGGACCAACTCTCTTCATACTCTACATAAATGACCTCTGGGATCATATTAAGAGAAACTGTGTTCTCTTCACTGACGATGTAAAGCTATTCAACACCACAGACAATACTGCTACCCTTCAAAAAGACCTCGAATATGTATCAGAATGGTGAAACAAATGGCAACTTCAAATCTCAACAAATAAATGCTCTGTCTTACATATTGGCAAAAAAAAATCAGAAAATAAAATACAGGCTGAATAATCAAGACCTTGTTGATGATCCAGACTCTGTCAAGGATCTTGGAGTACTCATCTCTAATGATCTAAGTGCTAGAGCCCACTGTAACTACACAGCCAAAAAGGCATTAAGAGTTGTTAACCTAATCTTATGTAGCTTTTTCTCTGGTAATATTACACTAATAACTAGAGCATACGAAACATTTGCTAGGCCAATAGTAGAATACAGCTCATCAGTCTGGAATCCACATTATGTATCTGATATTAACACAGTTGGGAAAGTCCAGAAATATTTCACAAGAAGAGTTCTCCACTCCTCCACTAGCTGCAGAATACCTTATGCCACCAGACTTGAAATTCTAGACCTAGAAAATCTAGAACTATGCTGCCTTCGGTCCAATCTAAGTTTCGTGTATAAAATCATACATTGCAATGTCCTACTTATCAATGAATACTTCAGCTTCAACCATAACAATACAAGATCACACAATAGATACAAACTCAAGGTTAATCGCACCAAACTTGATTGCAGGAAATACGACTTAGCAACTGAGTGGTCAATGTTTGGAATACTCTACCTGACTCTGTGGTTTCTTCCCCAAACCCCCAAAACTAACCTTAGACTGTCTACTATTGACCTCACCCCTTTGCTAAGAGGTCTGTAGGGGGCATGCATAAGCGCACCAACATGCCTACCATCCCTGTCCTGTTGTTTCTTTTATTTTTTTTTATATGTATCTGGTGAAAGGAATAAAAAGCCTTTCCCTTTTGTGTAGGCAAAGTTCTTTTGTGGATTCAAATTTCCCGGCTGGGAGAAATGCAAATGATTTGGTCACCTGCATCGAAAGTCAGAATCAGTTTATTAATAGGAAGGCAGGTAAGAAATCTCACAGCGTTCCTAGGATTAATCTAATCTTGTGAGTAGAGAAACTCTTTTTTATACCCTTCACAACCTTTGATTTTGTAAGTGTGAAACTTTGAAGTCTTTGATTGGTATGTGTGTGATGAGTTCCCGTCTTTTGAGATTGGGATCTATCTCTTCCTGGGAACTTGGTAATTGTTTTATAGTACCGTGTTTCTCATATAATAAGGCCAGGTCTTATTTTTTTTTGAGCCCCCCAAAAATGGCTAGGCTGTCTTTTCGGGGGTGACTTAATTCCCTCCCTTGCATCTTCAGGTGGGCTGGCAGCGACAGTTTGGATATTGACCTCGGCGTTGATGGGGCACTTCGTATTGGGGTCAACACAGGCAGCACCATATCCGGGTGTGCAACAAAAGTACTTCCTAACGGCAAGCCCCCTCACCATTCCCCCCCATTTCTCATGTTTTAATATAGGCCTTAATTTGGGGGGAGAGGCTTAATTTCATTTCATGCCTATAAAACATGCTGGGACTTCCTACTGGGGGAGGCCGTATTGTTGGAGAAACAGGGCAGCTGTTTGTTGCATTAGGTTGCAGTATCCTGGGTTTCCTGTTATGCCTCTTGATCTGCTTTTCACAGGTTTTGTAGCTTGCCATCTATTTGATTTCTATGGGAAAGGATCTTAGCTAGTTTATAGGGTTTTTTTCTCTGTATCTCATGCCTGTAATTTTCTCCTTCCTTTGTTGTGAAAAGTAAGCTGGCTCCAGCTATTTTAATAGCCCTACTTGACAAGGGGTGGGGTTCATGGAGCTGACCCTGCTTATGTTTTCACCTCTTCCTTTCTTCTAATCTTTTCCTAGAAGACAGGGGAATCACAACTTCCAACATCTCCATGTATTCATAACTATGTCTTTACTTATACCTATTATCTTGTAAGCAATTTACAAACCAAACCAAACCAAACCAAACCTAAACCAAACCAAACCAAACCAA